>JBBPBX010010746.1:4585-14834 GCA_038048925.1 Garcialebias charrua | reverse complement strand
GAAGTCCAGTTATCTGGGGGAAACTCATATTGCCGCTTCTCCTCCATACAAAGATGAGCCAGTTGAGGTGGTTCAGGCGTACAGTAAGAATTTCCCCATTGGCACCTCCCTATGGAGGGTTTCCAGACATGTCAAAGTAGGAGGACACCCCAGGGAAGACTCAGGACATGTTGGAAAGAATATGCCTCTCGGCTGACCTGGGAATGCCTTGAAATCCTATAGAAAAGCTGGATGAGATGTTTGGGCCTCCATGCTGAAACTGCTGCCCCCGTGACACATCTCCGTAATAAGAGGAAGATAATGGATGGATGGATGCTTGGATGGATGGATGGATGGATGGATGATGGATGGATGGATGGTTGGATGGATGGATGGATGGATGGATGATGGATGGATGGATGGATGGATGGATGGATGGATGGATGGTTGGATGATGGATGGGTGGATGGATGGATGGATGGATGGATGGATGGATGGAAAATACAAAAAATAAACGTGTAGCTATTTGTTTTTTTTTCCCTGAGACCTTCCAAGGGTTAAACAGTTCCAGTTTTACCACTTCAGACCTACCTTAGCTTATGGCTGCATATTGATATTTGTAACAATCAACTGAAATGACACATCACTCCATACATGGTACTTGGCCAGCACAGGCTCTTTTTCATGAATTTTAACATGGCTCTTGGTGGTGACAAAGTGTTTTAAAATACAGTAGTTTATCTGCTTTGAAGCATAGTGAATAAGATTGAGTGTGATTTTTTTTTAGTTCTATTATGATTTAAAGTTTTTTATGCAAAAAAAAAAAGATGGTCCATGGACTTTAAATAATATATTAAAGCAAATTAGGATATCCACCATGAACAGTGATTTTTAAGTTTCTGGGTCACCGAGAGCTCTCTTGTCAAAAATGAATGAAAACTACTTTTTTCATGGTAAGTTTGTTTTATTTTAGCTCCTCACACATATCCCCTAAACGCAGAAGCACCCTGCTGAATTCCTTGATAAGACATGGGAACTTGTCACGGAAGATCAGTTTTGCCGTGTTTTTTCCGTTCCTCTTGTGTTTTGTAGATGGACCTCTTCACATTGATCCTCTGTGGCATTTGTTTGTCATCTTCTGAACCGTCACTGTCAAACCCAAAGCTGCTCTATTCCCGATGCACCGCTCATCCCAAAGAGGCTTTAGACGTACAATTAGCCACGGTTAAAGCGCCATCGCAAGTCCAAATCAACATCGCCGATCCGTCCATTTGAAGAGGATGCAGCAAAGTTTGGATCCGAACTGCCTAACAGCTCTTATTTCCAGTCCTCTGATGTGACTTGACTTTCTTCAATAATTCATCTGCTACATCACGCCATGCTTGTCACTGAGATGCACTTATGATCCCAGAGCTCCAATCATGACAGACGCTTAAATAAGCTTCATTTTTACCTTTTATTCACACCGCAGACACATCAGATAGTCCTCAGAATATGCCTTAGAGGAATAAAAAAAGAATAAGACATTAACCAGAAGTGGGAAAATGACTGAGGAAATACTAATGTAGACAACTCCATTTATATTACACAAGTTAAGTGAGTTCGGTCTCTTTGAGGAGTGCTGCTCTTGAAGGCTCTTTGCTGAAAATGTCCATAACTCAATAAAAACTTGGCTGTGTCTCAGACTGCTTCCTTTCTACCTCCATTCTTCACAGAAATACTTTATGAGCTTTCACCTTCCTGCAACAGAGACTGAAGCCCAAGAAATCTCTGTTTTCTGTCCAGGAGATTTGTCCTGCAGCCCATTTGCGCCACTGATTAGCTCATTTTAGTCTTTCTGAATGCGCTTTTTGAAACTTTGCCAGGCTGCTTTATAGGCAGAACATTGAATTTGATGCATTCAAGCTTGTGTGGATTTCCATGACCAATTTAATGACGGATAGAGAGTTAAAATACAATAGCTTCTTATCAATTAGGCATGACACTGAATGCAGACACAAACAGCCTTTTTCTCAAGATTATTAGCTCAGTTCAAAATTACAAACTTGGTTCTTTATCTTTGTGGTTTGGTAGTGATAAACTTGTGATAAACTGCTGAAATGTTTTTGCAAGTCATTGCCAATATCGCAATTATTATTTCTGCTTCTCATCTCATTTTCTTATCTGATCTGTAAATCTTCTAGTGTTTCTGGAGAAATATTTGACTTTTGCTTGGGAAGGTTGATGGTGAAAAGTTATGTACACACAATGTGTGTATCTAAGCATACAGTACTTAATTTCACATTCACCTTCTACCATTTACAATTCCAAAATATTAACTTTTCGAACCTTTGGCTACTGCTACTGTTCATTTTAAAATTATGGGAACTGAAATCCTCATTAGTATGCCTAGCATGAGCCTTATCTTCAAAATGGTTCTTTACTTTGTGCCACTTCTAAAGTTCCCCAGTTATTTGCCTTTACACAAGCCTTAAGGTTGTATGTCACTGGACTGCGGCTGTTAGAAAACAGCATTAAAAATAGGAGGCTCCAGAATATCTTGCAATGTTCAGAGGGGTTTTCTTTGTCCTATCCTCAGAAGCAGAGGCGGATAGGCTGGTTGCTTGAATTTTGAACATTTTCAAAAATAATAGTGCAACAGGTTTTCTTTAATGATAGTAAAAGTTGTCTAAAACCTATCTTAATTTTGTTGCACATCTCTGACCCATTTAAAGATTGCCAGCACTATATTTTGAAGCCTGCACCGGAGCTCTCTCCCAACAGAAAACATGTCTAGGTGTAAAATCCACACAGATGAGAAATAATAATTAAAAACTGGTCCAAATCTGCTTATCTTTATTGCAAAAGTGCACTTCACTCAACTAAGCCATGAATGTGGGGGCAGCTACCAAGGTGGTTAGAGAGTGAGCCAAGGATAGCATGCTGTGGGCAGAGGTGGGCACCAAAATAACGTAGAAGAGCATAACTCAGTTTTGCGATATTCTAAAACAAAAATAGGCTGCAATTTAACAACAATATTAGTTGTGCAAAATGTGGCTGCATGGATGCAATCACTCAGATTTCAGTAAAAGTGCAAAGGACCATTTACCTATTTTGTCACTATTTGGAGTCACCAACTCTTCCAGCAGTTACAGCCAAGGGCGCTTGGGCGTTTGTCGGCTCGGCCTGGTGGCTGCCTGGTGGGGCTCGGGTCCTCTGGTCCTGTCGGGTCTGGACCTGAGGGATGGGCGTCCCCGGTGCCCGAGCCTCGGTGACCGGCCCTGGGGCTACGTCGGTACGGCGGGCTCCGGCGGGGGCTTGTGTATTTGTCGCTGTTGACACCGGGGCGTCATTGTGTGTGGTCCCTGGTGGGGTTCGTCCGGTTCTTCCACTTGGTCGGATCTGGGGAGTGGACGAGTGGCTCGTCCTGTTCGGGTGGTCCTGGGGACTCTGGGCTCAGGGTCCTACCTGGGGTCTTGGGCTTTGATCACCCCTTCGTCTGTCTCGGGCTTTGGGGGGACGGGTCTCTGATGCTTCACAGTCGCTACTAAATGTTCTATTGGAGGGACCTTATTCACTTATGCATGCTCACAACCACACACAAATGGATGCAGGGATGTATATGTAGATGTATGTAGATGGGTATATAACTGAATATAAATATATATGTATGTATATTGTATATATATTTGTAGGTATGGGTATGTGTATTTATAGAAATCTACTGCAAGGTCATGAATATTATCAGTCTTTATGTTTGTATGTTTAGTTGCTGTGTTCTGTCATGTGCTTTGCAGGATTGTGTACGGAGGTTTGGTGTGTTTGCATTGTGCTCTTTCTGTGGATAATTGTTGTTTTGTTGTCTCACTTTCTCTTTTCTTTCTTTCTTTCTTTCTCTCTATTAATAAAAAAAAAAAATACATATTGGAGTGAGAGGATGGCTATAAGGTGTGAAGGGAGGCCATCTATAAATGGAAAAAAAAAAAAAAAAAAAAAAAAAGTTAGCCAAGTGAGATACCAACCTACTTTTTACCTATGTAAAAAGTTATAATACAAAGTTACACAACTTAGTATGAAACAACAGTATCCCAACAAAGTATCCACTAACATACATTCATGCTTCTAATTTTCAACAAACCAAACTGTTTTAAATAGGGTTGAACATCTATCAGGAGGTGATGATGACCATTAGCATTTAAATCTCAAAATTATCAAGACACGAATGATTAAAAAGACACAGAGAATGTGTCTACATCACTTACACTTAACCTTTTTATCTATAAATTTGCTATTGATTGCATTTACTGAGATACATTGGGTACATGGATATACAGTATTTGTCCATGAAACCCAATGAATCCCAGCTACTTAGACTACAAGCATGTCTCAAAGACATAAAAACCTGGCTGACCCTAAATTATCCGCTTTTGAATACAGACAAGACTGAGGTTTTCTCATTGGTTTCAAGTAGGGATGGGGCAGATCCGATCCAGTATCGGTATCGGTATCCGATACCAGCATTATTTAAGTATCGGGTATCGGATCAAACCTGCCGATACTTTTCCGATCCAGCTTCAAAGAGCACTTGTGTTCAATCACAATCTGTGACTGCCCTTTTTAACATTGTGTGAGATAAACCCAATGAAGACACTCTTAAGCCTTACAATAAGGGGGTTCCCTATTGTAAGGCTTAAGAGTGTCTTCATTGGGTTTATCTCACACAATGTTAAAATGAATAGTTTGGGTGCAAAAGTTTCATTATACAGAGTCAAATACCTGAACAGTATCGGATCGGGAAAGTATCGGTATCGGCCGATACTGAGTTAATAAGTATCGGTATCGGATCGGAAGTGAGAAATGTGGATCGGTGCATCCCTAGTTTCAAGACAAATCATATACGTCTTGGTGAAGTTTTGGTGTTTCCAAATGACATAACTGTCCAATTATCTTGATCTGACTGTAGCAATATTGAGGTTAACAGCATATCTCCATGTACATTGTTAGCTGTTTTTTTTTTCTGATCTCAAACGTCTAATCCATTTCCCATCCCATTGAACACCCTGCTTACGTACAAACAAAAAAAGCCCAAAACCAGCGGAAGGAAAAACAATCACTAAGAGAGATACAAAGGCTGATTTCATCCATCTTATGCCGTGGAGTAAATCTCTGAGAGAAGCAAGGATCTACACTCCTCTCCTCTATTTCTGAATTGCCACAGAGTTCATCCATAACAGAGCCGTGGGCCCCTGGGTGCTCCGAGGGGCCGGTTGGAGCAAACGGGGAATTGAACGAGGCGAAGGTAGACAGAGAGGAGACAGAAACGTCTCCTTGGAGGTCACACTAGCAAAATTGAACGTCTCAGGTATAGTGGTGCCTGTCGGTTTAATAAAATGGATAGAATTTCCATTTACCCTCGACACCCACCTCCTTAATGCATTGTTCTAGTAAGGGAGGGGTTAGAATGAGTCAGGAGCCAAGGAATACACTTTATAGACACAAATAATCGTAAATTGGGAATGTCACCTTTAAGCCGAGGCATTTTTATTATTGTTAGTGGTGCCGCTGAGTGGGTTTGATGCTTTATTCTCTCAGGAATCCTGTGTACCCAGAATGTCTTCCCCACCTCACCGTCATCTTTATCAGGTAGCCGGAGGAGGAGGAGAAGAGGAGAACAGAGGAGACTCTAAGCTAACTTGTTTCCTTTCTACCCAATACTTCTGGGTGAGTGATGGCAGATGGCATGCTTTAAAATAAACCTATCCATTAACACAGCTCACTGTTCTTTACCCAGAGCATTTACTACCATCCGTGGGCCACTCAAGTGCATCCTATCAGTGGTCCTGGCCTTTGCCGTACAGGTGTAAGCTCTTTATTTACAGCTATTATTTGGATGTTACAAAGGCTGCTCTCTGGTTTATGGTGGAGACTTTATAGATCCTCCCTTCCGCTGGAATATTAACTGTCTTTCCATGATTCAATATGAAAGCACAGGGGCTCCTGGGAGCAGTAGACAAGAAGAGCAGATACAGGTACTTCTCTAATTGAAATCCCCTGAGCTTCGGCACTATAGAACATATAAATTAGATGGATAGCGAATGCAGAAAATATTGACAAATGTCTCAGGGCAGTGTTCTTGCCGTCCCCTCTGACTGATGGGCAGCAATACTAAGCAGCATAATTTCCTATTCAGGAGTAGGCAGTGTAGCAGAGTCAAGTCGCAGGAAACGGACAAAACAAAACAGTTGTATATTTAAATTAGATTTGCAACACTTGACTGACTCTTGCATGTGCAGGAGCCAGTCTGAGACCTGTTTATTCCCCCTCTATTCCGCAATATATGTGAGTGCCTGTGCAAATTAACGAAGGAGGCCCTCTCTGCATTTTTCCAGCTCCACGTTAATTGCGAGAAATAATATTAAGGACGTGTGATTCTTCTGCCTGAGCATATTGCATTATAATAAGTTCAGGAACATTACTGGCGAACACAGCTTATTAAGGAGAAGCAAGGTAGAGGCTGGATAGAGATAGATTTAACTGTAATATACCTAATCCTGAATATATTATACATTTGCATGCAAAAACCTTATAGAAGATTTGAATATTAATTGAAATATGCAGATGATGTATAGGGTTGTAATTATTGCTGATTTTGAAGTATAATTGGATGGAAACTTTATATTTTTTTTGTTGGACTCTTCCAGTAATATGCAGCAGTGAGTGATTATTATGCATATTCATGGTTGAATCTGCTTATTACTGACAATCGGTTTAGACAAAGTGTTTGTGAGACTGGGTTGAAAGGCTGCAAGAAGACAATAGAAAATGGGAAGAAATAAGAGAAGCTAGTATTTCACCATGGAGAATTTGAAACAAAGTCTAACTAATTATGGTTGGAGTCCATTTCTTTAATTGTCTGATTTTGTGATTGTAGCCATTGGTTTGTTACTTTTATTAAATACTTTTTTTAAATGCTGATGCTTGCCACCAAAGGCCTATAACTTTGTTTTGTTTTGAGTGTTCTTGTGGTAAAGTTCTCCTAGATAGCATCCAGGGAATCACAAAGCATGCTGTCCAACACCTAGCTCAGTGCAGTGAAATCAAGCATCTCCGCAGTCTGATATATGCGGAGACAAGCAAGTGAGTTGAAGGTTTTTAAAAAGATATTCTGCTAAGCATAAACTAAGAAAGAGAAAAAATACGGTTGCAATGGATAGAGTCTGTTTAACTGGGGCAGGTTTGGTCTAGTGGTAGGGAGGTTTTCCTCTAATAGGTGATCCTGGATCACAACGCTAAGGGGCAGATATAATAAGATTTCATCTTCTTTCTGCTCCCTTCATTTGATCCTACTTGTATTCTTGTATCTGATGAAACTGTCTTGTATTGTTCTTTTAAAATGAATGAATAAACATCAAATCAAACGCTAAACTCTAAATGTGGCTTAAGACTTCTGCACCAGTCGGCAAGTATTTTGACCTATTTTTCAAGAGCTAATTGTTCCAGCTGTCTCAAGTTTGAAGGGATCCTTCTCCAGACTGCATGTTTCATCTGCTACCAAGACTTAGATCAGGGATAAGAAGGCCACTTCCGAATAGTCCAATGTTTTGTTCTGAGCCATTCTTTGTTTTTAGCTGTGTTTTTTGGGTCATCAACTTGTTTGTGTCACCTTTCTGCCCCTCCTGTCACATTTTATGCCCCCCCCCACCATAGTTTATGTCTTCATGTTTTGTTTTTCTCTTGCCCAGGATCAAGCTCTGCTCCTTCCACCCTGCATCATGTCCACTCTTCTCCATCACAGCAATCAGCCTTGAGCTCATGCACCTGTTCTGCTCCCTACTTAAGCTTCATGCTCTCACTCACTTGTTGCCACATTATAAAATTCCTTGTGATCGTAGATGTCCAGCATCCATGGCATAGTCTCGTCTGCCTGCCTTGTTTTGACCCCATGCCTGTCTTCTGAATTTCTCGTCTTGCTTTACCCTTGCCTGATTTGAATTCTGCTTTCTGACCACAGTACTGACTCTGCTTAGTATTATCATGACTGCACCTCATGGATCACATTTTGGCTTTGGATTTCTGCTTTACAGTTCTTGACCCCTGCTTGTTCTACTGGACTTTGCCCTTGGACAACCCTTAAAATTATGTTCTGCATAATCCTCTCTCTCTCTGCTGCAGCCTGCTCACAGTATATAATACATCAGTCTCACCAGCTCTCGTAAGGAGTCCCTCTCTTACTCAACTGTGAAGTTTAGTGACTGCCTCTATAAACCCCTGAACATTCACAGTAAAACCAAGTTTATTAATCTCCCTATCTCTACAGATTGGACCCAGACCTTCACCAGCAGCAATATTTCAATGAATTATTTAAACCATTCCTGTTGTCCTATGTCATGCACAAATCCTAAAACCCAATATTGTCAGTTAGAGGACCCCCAGAATGCCTTGATAGTCTTGAGCTTTTGCTGTATCCTGCATTGATACAAGACACCGTGTGCCAGATGCAACAAAGCAGGCCCAGAATAAAATCCAATCTCCTCCATGTTTCACTGTAGGTACAGTGGTTTTATTTTTGATGGAGCAGGTTATCTGATGGGAGTTGTGACCAATAATCTTGTTTTGTCTCTTCTGTCCTAAGGACATTTCCACAAAAGATCAGTGATTTGTCAATATAATTTAGGGGAATTATATTGTCACCTTTTTATGACTGAGTGTCTTCCTTTGGAGTTTACTTCTGATCTATTTGCTGTAGGCTATTTGGTTACCATTGGCATTGTCTATCTCTTCAATATGTCCTCACTTTTCCTGTTGTGGCTGTGCCCTGGGAGGTTGTCTATAGCTCTGCGGTCAACACATTTTTGAATAATACTGTTTGTGAAGCTGTAACAGAAACAAAAGGTAGCTTAGGGATTGTCTTACAATCTTACAAGATTAAAGACACATGCATTACTGTTTTCAGGACACACCATAGTTTAATACGTCCCTATGGTGAAATTCATCCATACGTCCAGCCATCTCTTTGCACTTCCACTCATGCATTCATGCATCTGTTGGCCCACAGATTCATCTGTCTGTTCATCCATTCAAACATCCATACATCCCTTCATTTTCTTTACCCGCATTTTCCTTTCTGGGTCACGGGGAGATGGTGTCTGTTTCCAGCAGTCGTTGTGCAAGAGGTGGACCCAACCTGGACAGATTGCACATTCATCATAGGGACACATGGAGACAAGACAAAAAAGAAA
This sequence comes from Garcialebias charrua, assembly GCA_038048925.1. NCBI lineage: Eukaryota > Metazoa > Chordata > Actinopteri > Cyprinodontiformes > Rivulidae > Garcialebias > Garcialebias charrua. The sequence goes on along the minus strand of JBBPBX010010746.1, from coordinate 5,637 downwards.
TCACATTCTCACCTCAGGACAATTATTCTAACATGGATGTTTTTGGTTGTTGGAAGAATTCAAAGTACCCGGGGGCAAGAAAAGGTATGTGTATGAGAAGTACAGTAGTCTCTCATTTATTGTAGGGTTTTTCTTCTCAGACCCCATCCTTGGCTGGCAATAAGTGAAAAATTGCGAAGTAGGAATAGTAGCACAGTAGTCCCTCATTTACCGCAGGGGATCCGTACCCTGAAGACCTGCGATAAGTGGAAAAACTGTGAAGTAGGAATTGTAGTACAAGTAGTAAGTAGTAGTTTATTTTATATATACAGTATAAAGGCATTTTAAACCCTTTCCACAGTCTTGCCATTTTCTAAACAATGTTTTCTAAACTCTAAACACTCTAAAAGAGCACATAATGTCATGATTTCAGCTCCCTTCCTCCTCTGCTCTTTGCCACATACAAGTGCTCTTGGTCATGCCCACTTCTCCACTCTGCAAGCTGAACATTTGATCAGATGTTCAACTGAAGCAGGAAGTTTATCCTGCAGCAGTAAGGGCTGCACAAAGCTGCAGGAGGAAGCTTTTTCTATGGGCTGCACACATGTGCAGCAGGTGCTAAATAATTTAGAAATAATTTATTTTAAGTAAAAATTCCATGTCGATCGTGTGGCTCATCCATCAATTGGTCTATTGTATGTCATTTCCAATCTTATTTTGAAAAACTATGATAGAGTGAATCCACAATAAACGAATGGCAAAGTAGTGAGGGACTACTGGGCCGAGATGGTGTAGAGGCAGGGCAGCCGGCTCAGGACCAGAAGGTCTCGGGTTTGATCCCCTGTCATGGCGTACCTTGTTGTGTCCCTGGGCAAGACACTTAACCCCGAGTTGCTCCCGGTAGGACAGGCAGCGCCTTGCATGGCGGTCTACCGCTACCGGTGTATGAATGTGTGTAAGAATGGGTGGATGGTTGGTACTGTGAAGCGCTTTGGGGCCCCTCAAAGGGGGTTGGAAAGAGCTATATAAGTAAGCTCCATTTACTGTTTACCATTTACTGTACAAGTAGTAAG
>JBBPBX010010745.1:17137-48974 GCA_038048925.1 Garcialebias charrua | reverse complement strand
CAGCAGTAGTGTGGATATAAAAAGTAGTGTAAATGTAAATGTAAACAGTAGTAATAAATGTAAACAGTAGTATGACTATAGACAGTGATGTAATACAAACAGTAGTGCAAATATGAGAAGTAGTGCAAATTGAATGAGCACATGACATATGTAGTGGAACAGGCCCTCTTGCTTGACCTTCAATTACACACTTTCACATCTCTGAAACTTTGAGTGTTACTTGAACTTGAGTATGAACTTTCTTGTTTGAGTGTTACACTTTTCTTGAAGCTCTCAAGGAGACAAGTGGACACTATTTTAGTACATTTATTTTGAATTTAAAGACACAAATCAGAAGAGACTTTCTTTAATTTGTGTTAATTCAGAATTAATCAACACAATAACTTCAATATACTATATTGATCATTGTTTATGTTGTTAGAATATTAGTCACTTCTTCATATGATGAATCAAAGCATCACCTGTTATGCATATGAACAGTATATTCTTAATATGTGTATGATCTTACTAAGTTGGTATATTTTAAATATGCCAAAGTTAAAAGAACAACTCAGAATGATCTGTTAGTATTTGTTTGAAGTGTTTTGGGAACGAAGTGAAACGTTGTAGACATAAGTTCTCTCCTGTCTCCTGTCCTTTCTAAAAACAAATCTCATCTGTTCTCAAAACAGATTCTCTGTTTGTTCACACCTGCAAGTCTTCTGACATACTATTTTTTCTCCTATCCTGAGTTATCTTCACGCGTTCCCCCTCTCTCATTTGGTGGAACAAACCAACGAGCGAGCTGACCGTAACTGCTGGTCATACTCCCTTCTTAAAAAAAACAAAAAAAAAACAAGATGGCCGCGTTCAGTCCGGCTGTAGCTTCATGGGCTCTCAGTTCATCTCTATCTTTTAGTAATTTTAATAGTGTTTTTGTACCTTCGTGCGACTAGATCGCTGTGGCGACCCCTAACGTAGGGGAAAAAGCCGAAAGAAGAAAAAAAAAAATAGTGTTTTTGTACCTGACTCTGCACGTTTTTTGTGGGTGAATTATAGCCGAACTGAACTGTTAAGAATCGGAGCGCATTTACCACAGGGCACAGCTGATATCAGCAACAAACTCAAATCAGAGCTCGGCAGAATGGGGCTGTTAAGGTCAGCGTCCTGGAAGCAGCAACGGATGCGCTCCTGTTCACGCTCCAGTGGAAAGAAAAGGAAGCGGTGCTCCCGGGGTCAGAAGCGAGGGTGCAAGGCAGGAATTATGGCAAGACTGAAGGCAGACGCTAAAACCGGGAGACCCCCGATGCCGGCTCTTTTCCTGTCTAACGTCCGCTCGCTGGACAACAAAATGGATCTACTTCGTCTGAGAGTGACCACGTCGGAGGAGATGAGGAGGTGCTCTGTGCTCTGCCTCACGGAAACGTGGATTTCTAAGGAAACACCGGATTCTGTGTATGAGCTGGATAACAGACTCTTTTTCAGAACAGACCGGTGCACCGAGTCTACGGGGAAAACACGGGGCAGCGGTGTATGTGTTTACGTGCACAAGGATTGGTGCTCAAACTGTGCTGTTATCAAAAGCCTTTGCTCAGCTGCTGTGGAGCTGATCACAGTAAGGTGCCGTCCTCATTATTTACCCTGTGACTATTCAGTGATCCTTATCACTGTTATCTACATAGTCCCAGATGCTAATGCTAAAGTCGCTCTTGAAGAAATTCATGACTTACTCAGGTCGCTGCAGTATAAATATCCAGAGGCGCTCTGCATTGTTTCAGGTGACTTTAATCACGTGGATTTAAAGGACTGTCTCCCATCCTTCAATCAGCACGTTTCCATAGCAACAAGAGGAAGTAAAACGCTCGACCACGTCTACACAAATGTGAAAGGGGCGTATACAGCGAAGCCACGCCTACTGCTCGGGGCTTTTGACCACTGCTCTCTGCTCATGGTCCCAGTACAGCTTCCCCCGCTGAGACGCACTAAGCCAGAACAAAGAGAGATCAAACTCTGGCTCCAGGACAGTACCCCCATGCTGAGAGACTGTTTTGGAAATACGAACTGGTCTGTTTTCAGGGAGGCAGCAACTGATGGAAACTCAGTGAATCTGGAATTATATGCTTCATCTGAATTGGGCATTGGTGGGCAATGCTAATCCAAAAATTAGTTCCGCTATTTCTAAAGCACTGATTAATTAATTTAGGTCCGCAATTTCAAAAGCACTAATGTCTTATGAAAATTAGGGGAAGCTAATTCTAATCCGCTAATTAAATTCAACAATTGGTAGCAGCAAGTTATGCAATATTTGCACTACACTGCCAACTAGCAGTGCATGAACTGTTATACAGTAAGTTGTTTGAGTTTCAGAGTATTTAGTTTGGTTCTCTTCAACAGGTTTGACAAGGACAAAATGTACCCATTCCAAAGTCTGTTAGCTAAACTGCAGACATATTTGGCTGTTTTTTTTTTCTTCTTTTGTTACTTTTAGTACCACTAGATCGCATGTGTCAAACTCAAGGCCCGTGGGCCAAATCCGGCCTACCATAACCGTTTCTGTGGCTCTCTACACCCTAGAACTTCAAGATAACAGTTGTAAGCATGTTGCTCTCAGGTGATGGGTCCCCATCCCTACACTCCCTGGTCTCTCTGTTAATTGTCTTGCTTATCTCCTCCATTTTGTTGTCCAGGTGTTTGTGATTGTCATGCTGTGTGTTCATGTACCTGTATATAAAGTCAGGGATTTTTTAATTGATAAAGCTCTGTATATGTTGTATAACACAATCATTGTTCCACATTTAATCTATTGTATTGAGGTTTGGGGAAAAGCGTGCAAAACAATTACAAAGCCTGTTTTTATTTTACAAAAGAGAGCTGTAAGAGTAATCACCAGAAAACATTTCAGTCACCCATCAAACACCTTGTTTCTTCAGCTAAATTTATTGAAATTCCAGGAATTGGTAGAATATAGTATTTTATCAGTTATGTATAGGGCTCATAATAACACATTACCTTTAAATATCCAAAGAAATTTAGACAAAGTTATTACAATCTTAAAGGGACAGATATTCATCAAACCACAATTCAGAACCAGCTTAAAGGGACGGTCTACCTCAATTCAGGGAGTTGGATTGTGGAATGTTCTGGAGAGTGATGTTAAAAATGCAAAATCAATTCATTCATTCATTCATTCAACCTTTATTTATACAGGCTAGCCTCGTTGAGTCACGGGGACTCATTTACAAGAGGGACCTGTCTCACTCACACCAAACAACCATCCACTCTCACACTCACACCTAGGGTCAATTTAGAGTCACCAATCAGCCTAACAAGCATGTTTTTTGGTCTGTGGGAGGAAACCGGAGTACCCGGAGGAAACCCACGCATGCACGGGGAGAACATGCAAACTCCACCCAGAAAGGCCCCGGACCGGGATTTGAACCGGCAACCTTCTCGCTGAGAGGCAGCAGCTCTACCAGTTGTGCCACCGTGCTGCCCAATGTATACATTTAAGAAAAAGGTCAAAAAGGACTTGCTCAAAAACTATATATGATGAAGCTTAGTGTGTTTGTGTATTACAGTTAGAAAAATTAAGTAGAGTTATTCATTTTGTGATGTAGTTTGAAGGTTATCATTGGTTGAACAAACTGTGAAATAAATAAGGGGCAGATATAATAAGATTTCATCTTCTTTCTGCTCCTTTCATTTTATCCTACTTGTATTCTTGTATCTGATGAAACTGTTTTGTATTGTTCTTTTAAAATGAATGAATAAACATCAAATCAAATCAAATCAACGGCCCAGTCAGAGTCCAGAACCTGAACCTGAAACCTTCAGAGAGCTGAGCAGAAACCTCAAAGAACTGAAGCAACAATGGAAAGAAGAGTGGGTCAGAACTCCTCCAGAACCAGGAGAGAGACTGATGAAGTCAGAGAACCACAGAGGGTTCTGCTGCTGAAGGAGGTTCTGTTGGGTCAGAGGCACAAGCTGAGGTTAAATTTTAATGATTTTAGAACTTGTTAAAGATCATCCATCCAGCCATCCAGCTAACTGTCTATCCATCCATCCATTCAGCTAAAAGTCTATTCATCCTTGTATCTGATGAAACTGTTTTGTATTGTTCTTTTAAAATGAATGAATGAACATCAAATCAAATCAAAAATAAGTCTGTATCTCTGTGTTTATCATTGTCCTGGCATTGTCTCCTGTTGCCTCTGTCTCCTGAGTTCCTTGTGATTCCCTGAGTATGTAAGTTTGCTGCCCTGTCTATTTTATGTTCTTAATTTCTGTGGCCGTCGCGGACGCCATTTTGAAGAGTCCTAATGGTGAACTACTTTTTTTAAATCCAGCAGATTTGACCATTTCGTGAAACTCTCAAGCTCAGAAAAACTTGTGCTATAACGTCAGCTATGAAATATATTTTTTCTCAGCAAAGAAACAATTGTTTTACCGTGTTTTGTTGTAAAATCCTGGCTTCTTTGGCCGTCGCGGACGCCATTTTGAAGAGTGCTAATGTGGCGAACTTTTTTTTAAATCCAGACGCGTCACGTAGGCCGCTGAGAAACATCCACAAGTTCAGTTCACCCTCCATGTTAAAAAGTCTTCGTCTGACTCTTCGAAAACAAGCAATAAGGCTCCAGAGTAACACACTGGCTGCTAACTGCTATAGAGAGAGCACACACCAAGAGACTGAGGGGGACGCTTTTTTGTCACGGACCACATCCGGCGCTGCTCGTAAATACGTTATTTCGTTTTTACTGATAGATAATTAGTTATTAGCGGTACTGCATTTTAAATAAAAATAGCACAAATCCGCTTATGAATTATAAAACTTAGTCAATCCGCTGTAAAGCTAACAGATTATTTAGCTACGCTAAAAGCNCAACAGAGGAAGGAAGATCAAATGAGACTTTCAAAATAAAGGGTGGGGGGAGAACAAAGAAAGCTCCATGATGGTACATGATGGTACATGATGGTACATGATGGTCCATGATGGTACATGATGGTACATGATGGTCCATGATGGTACATGATGGTACATGATGGTACATGATGGTCCATGATGGTACATGATGGTACATGATGGTCCATGATGGTCCATGATGGTACATGATGGTACATGATGGTACATGATGGTCCATGATGGTACATGATGGTACATGATGGTACATGATGGTCCATGATGGTCCATGATGGTACATGATGGTACATGATGGTACATGATGGTACATGATGGTACCTTGGGGATGGTGGAGTTGGGATGAAGGAAGGCGCTGAACGATGTACCGTTGAAAGTGGAGGTGTTGAAGGTCAGTATCCCCAGAGCCAGGTTTTGGGAGATGATGTTGATGGACTGACCTTCAAACTCCACTTTCTGAGCCAGTTCCTCTACAGCCTTCAGAGCCCTGGAGAACAGAACAAACAACGGTTCATCATCAACAGCTGGACTGAAGGATTCAGACAAAGTGGAGAGAAAACACTGACCAGCCAAAACGACTACTGACTGATGAAAAGATCAACACGAAGAGGACACGTGACATCCTGTAGACCTCTGAAGGACTCCTGTGGAACTACTAAAGGTCTGTAGACCTTTGAATTGTGGAGATTCTCTGTTTTCCTGCCACTGAGGCCTCCTGTACTGAAGAACTTGTGGTTTAGTTGATCTCCACTAGAACTTCTGAGACCTTCGAGTAACAAAGCTACAGTCGGCAAATGAGGGATCTTCAGCAGGACCTAATGCTGGAGCACCCGAAGTCTGATCTGCGCCGTGACCTCGGAAATCAGCTGTTTACAAGCTAATCCGGAAGGTGAACACGATCTCTGAGGATCGCAGATCATCCGCACGGATTGGGACTCTGGACGCTGTACTGGTCAACATCTAAGGGCCACAGCTTGGATCAGTGGAAAAAGTCCCGAATTGGATCATATTTGAATCAGAGTTGCCCAGCAGGACTCAAGGTTGCAGAAAATTATACTGTGTGCCTGAAGTGAAAAATATTTGTAATCCTTATCTGACTTACCCTAAACAGCCTTGTAAAAGGCTGGATATCAAATGTATCCTGAGACGTGTTTACTGAGGACAAACAGCTGCACCTACCGCTACCCCCCCCTTCCTCCCCGGAGAACTTTTCTATGAGCGTTATCGGAGGCCGTCTGGTTACATCTCAGAACTGTTGCTATCTGGAATGTCTCATGGACAGAAATCTTACTGCCTCAATCTCAAAATGCAACATGTGATTGTCTTAACTGTGCTTCTGATAGAGTTTTTTGATGTCTCATATGGTGTCCTGAAAGACAAAATGTGATATATCTTTTTTTTAATACCAATGCTGTGACCCTCATGGTACATCCAGACCGAACGCGATTTCAACTGCAAAAAAGCTCAACACGCACGCAAGTGGACGCACTTTGTGTCCAGACCAAAAAGCCAGAAGCGAAACTACCCAGAAAACTGCTGCGCAGGGTTGCCAGATAAAAATTAATTAATCATCTAGTACTGTTGCTTATTTTTTATTTTTTTTTACCCAAACTGTCATATTTGCTGCGTGAGGGTCTGATAAGATTAATAATGTGTTGAGTTTAGTGAACATTTGCACTGAAAAGGGGTAAAAATAAATAAATAAATAAAATTCATGTTTATCTGGCAACCCTGCTGCTGCGGGGGTGTGGGGGAGGAGCTTACCGGTGTACCGAGTCGTCAATGCACTCCGCGAGGTGAGGAGCTCTTTATTTCTGTCTCTGTGGAGCAGACTTGACTGGTTGTGAAGGAATTGTCGCGAACACACAGCTACAATGAGTTTCTCTTCCATATTCCATGACTCCGCGGGTTTTTTCTGTGTTCCACAAACAATACGTCACATGCGCAATGGTTTCCGCGTCACTGGTTTCCGCGTCACATAGGGACTCTCCCCCTGACCCCCTCTCTTCTCCCCCGACTCTCCCTGATTGGTTGACACACCAACCAATCGGGTAGAGTTTGAGCGGCGTTTGAAAGTTGAACGGCGAAATCTTCAGCATGTTGGAGGCGTGCTTTGGAGGTTGACGCGGGTTCACGTGCACGGAAATCGCTCTCCAGCACGCTCAACACGCACGCGACGTGACGCAAGACGCCAGGAGGCGCATGGAGGTGCGTCCACCATAGACTTTGCATGTAAACTGGACGTTCCTGTAGAAAACGCATTAGGTCTGGATTCACCATCATGGTTCTTTCCTTGTTTTCACACCTTTGACCTTCATCCTGATACGGATGGGAGAGGCCGCGCTGAAGAACATAATGTGATATGATGTCTCATATGGTCTGATAGCAGCAGCTTCACACACTAGTCCCCTTCAGGATGACTGTGCGTACATATTCACGCTGTACTGGTGCAAACTTGTGCAATGTTAACAAAAGTACTCTGACTCTGACTCCTCTGTGATCCTAAACCAGATGATAAACTACTGATCTGTGCTCTTTGTGTTTTCCTCAGTCCTGAATACTTACCCGTGGAAGTCTGATTTCCTCTAGCACCACTAACTTACCTTCTGGTGAGATCTTCAACCTGGAACCACTTACCTCAGCACCTTGGCCTCTAACTTGGTCACTTTCTGAGTTTCCATCCTGACACACTCCTACAAACCAGTGGTCACCTCATCTGCTCCTGCTCCACCACCTGTTGGAGTCCTACTCCCTCCTCTCCAACAAACAAGGATCCATTATGACTGCAAGGACTGTTCCAACACCCATTTGAAGATACTTATCTTCTCATCCGCTTAGCCACAGATTCATCCCTGAGTTCCAGTTTTCTCTCATCACTTCACGGTAAATAAAGCTCACTCACCTTTTCATGGTCACCTCTCTCACTGTCACTTTGTCTTCTCTGAGTGAAAACTATGTGAATCTTCACATGAAGGTCTCCTGTGGTGTCTGGTTCCAAGCTAGAAGCAGTCCTTGGAAGTTGTGAGGTGAAGCCTCCATGGGTCGGACTGATTTGTCCAGAACATTCCACAGATGCTCGGTTGGACTAAGGTCTGATGGTGTTTCTCAAACCATTCTCGAGGAGCTTCATCTTGTTGAAGAGGCCATCAAAAAACACCCTTTCCACGTTTAGGTAGGGTTTACGGGTCAAAGGAACGTCCACATGAACGGTACAAACAAAGGTTTCACAGCAGAACTTATTCAAAGCATAACGCTGTCACCTTCTTCCCATGATGCACCTGACGTCATGATGACAGGTCAGAGACGCACACAGATCCAACAGTCCACAAATTAAAAAGGAAACATGATCCAGACCAACTCCCTCCATTGGTTTGAGGTCCAGTTTTGATGTGTCCTTTGTTGGAGCGTTGGGTAGTGGACCCAGGTCAACAGGGACCCTCAGAGGGCTCTGACACCTTCTTATCAGAACCACCAGAACTGTGATCTGTACACGTCAGATTGCTGAAAACATTTCGAGGAGCGTACTTGTTGGAGGCGTGCACCGACGGCTTGTTGGCACTGATCATGACGTTGGAGATGATGTGGACTACAGTCTCAGCAACTGCCGTATCGATCTTGGCCAAACTCACCAGCTCTTGCACCTTTGTCACCACATGAGACACCTGTGGACAGATGGACAGAGGAAGGACGCGTTATTTATGACCCACACAAAAAAGACAGGTTGTTGGACTTTTGTGTTTTTCCACTCCCACCTCTTCATTGGAGAGAATGTTCTTGGTGAAGTTAGCGAGCTGCTCCGCGACACCAACTGCATTTTCTAAAGAAAAAATTTAAAAAATTCAAATTGTTTCCACATTCACTAATGTATGAATATATAATCATAATTAAAACAGTAGTTTAATAAAACAGTCTGAGCTCACCTGCGGTGACTGTGCAGTTGGTGACGTTTGCATTCGACCAGTAAGAGTTATAGTTTACTGGATTAATCAAACTGGAAAAAGATAAATACAATTTTTGATTTTGATATAAGACATGAAGTCAATCATAACAGAAACCACAAAAAGTTATGTGAAACTGAGTTTTAGTATCAAACTGTGCAGTAGTGTAGGACTGAAAATTAGCAGCAAATAGTTTTAGGAAATTCCAAAGAAACTGGGAACTAACCTGTATCAATAAAGGTTGAATAAAAGCTGATTATTTCATATGCCGTTAGCCTTAGATGCTAGTTGTCCACTTAGGCTATATGTGCTAGCTGTTAGCACTGTGTTGTTTGAAAACTGTGGCAACAAGGATACTGGTCTATAATTGTTGAACAGACATTTATCACAATTTTTAAAAAGAGGAACTAAGAGGAATGAATAGGAACTACTTTCATATTATCTGGAAATATTCCTGTTGAGAATGATAAATTACATATATATGTAAACGGCTCAATAACATGACTCATTATGTCCTTTACAAACATCATATCCGTGTCCACCCAGTCTTTTGATCTCTTGTCTGTAATTTTTTTAAACTACCTTCATTATTTCCTCTTTGTTAGTTCCATTAAGATAAATACTGTTTGCACAACCTATAATTATGGCTCACATTATTATCTACTTTTGGTATTTTAGCTGCAAGGCTCGATCCAACATTCACAAAATAATGACTAAATCCATTTACAATTTCATTCTCATCATGGATTTCATCATTGTCCTTCACAAAATATTGTGAAATACCAGTTTTTACTTTATTTTTCATAACACTATTCATTACTCGCCATGTTGACTTCATATCACCATTACTTTTATTTAACAAATCACTATAATTTTCCTTCTTATGTTTCCTTATAATCTCTACTAATTTATTTTTATACTTCTTATATTTCTCTTCTGCGTCTTGTGTTCTCAATTTCATGAAGCATGAATACAAATAATTCTTTTTTTTTTTACAAGCATTTCTCAACCCTTTTGTCATCCATGGTTGGTCAACAACATTTCTCTTGTATAATTTTTTTTCATACAGAGCTTCTAAAATATTCATAAACTCATCATATGATCTGTTCACATCATCAACATAAGCCGGGTTCCCACCAAACGCGTCAAAATGCTCCCGACGCGCGGTGTTGGCTGCTTGTCAACAGATGTCTGTTCACACCGAAGACGTGCAGTGGGAGGAGCGTCTGGCTCCTTTTCCGGTCGGTTTGTTTTGTTTCTTGTACACCGGGCAGATAAAATCAGCTGTTCGTGAGCCTCATTACTACTTGAGTGGGTTTTCTACGAGCCGAACTGCAGTTGCGAAAGTCTTTGTTGAGATTAAAACGGTTTTGTTAATGTTTGGGGTGATCGTACGCTTGAGCGGACAGCGGCAACTGTAAAAATGCCAAGTTTCCTACCGGAGGCTGGTTTCTTCATGGAGGCTCGTTGGGCTAAGTTTAAAAAGTCAAAAAAAAAAGTCCCGTCGTCGTTGCGTCATCACATAGCAGAGTCTCTTCCGATTGGTTGCAGCGACGCGACGAGCAGCAAAAGTAGGTCAAAGTTCATTTCGTTGAACTCTGGCAGCCGCTGCTTTGGACGCGCCGCGAGCGCGGAAAAGAACTGCCGCGTTGCTTGAACTGCTCAAAACGCGCCGCGTCATGCTGCGCCGCTCCTCCACATAGACCTTGCATGTAAACTGGCTGCTTCGGCTGCTCGAAACACGTTCGGTGGGAACCCGACTATACACATCGTTCCAGTTTTGCTTATCTAGATCATCTTTTAATTTATCCAAAGCTTTTTTTTTACGTGTTTATTAATTTTTTCTTAGTTGTAACTGCTGTTGTGATTGATGCTTTGATCATTTTTATAGATTGTGAAAACTGGTAAATGATCACTTAAGTCGGTCGTTAAAATACCACCTATCACATCCCCATTTGTTATAGAACGGAAAAGTTTTGTTTCACCTCCACCAAACTCTAACTGCATCCATCAGAACATTTGTTCTCGGTTGTGTTTGTTTACCAGGCCCTGGAAGCGCTGTGGTCCTTGTTGGGGAAGCAGGGCAGGTTCTGAGTAACTCTGGGTCGGGTCTCAGGCCAGAGGAAATAAATAAGCTGCTCCTCGGGACAGTTTTCTGGCAGAAGGAGCAAAGTCCACAGAAAACCAGTCATTACATAAGTATATAAAAAAAAAAGAATGCTGAAATTAGCTGAAGTTAAAACAAGTCTACTACCTTTAGCCTGTTAGCTTTAGCTTTTTACATTTAGTTTATTAGCTTTATCCTATTAGCTTCAGCCTGCTACCTTTATTCTGTAAGGTTAAACTTGTTAGCTTCAGCCTGTTAGCTTTAGCTGGTTAGATACAGTTCTACGTCATATAGCTCCGCCCTTTAGCTCCGCCTATTGGATATATCCCCCGCGACAGCGTCATACTGAATAACCTTTTAGTCCACGCCCACCTACAGTGTGGGCCCGCCCCGTGTGTATTTAACTCCACCACACGAAGGTACAGCCTCTTCTTATCATTCACCGTGATACTGAAGACCTGTCTACAACTACAACAATGGAGAAAGTTTGCACGCGGTGCTGCGGGGAAACCCTGCAGGACTTTGACCAGCACCTCATGTGCGTGCACTGCCTGGGGCCTCGTCATGCGGAGCTGGACTACCCCTGCCGCATCTGTGCTAAATTGCCCGCCGGCGAGCGGGAGCGCCAGGACGCCCTGCTCGGGCTAGCCAAAAAATGCAAGCGGTCACGGAGGGGCGAGTCTCCGGAGGCCCAGGCTACAAAACCGGACGAGTCGGACTGGTCATCCGACAGAGAGGACAGCAACGAGGTGAGCACAGTCCCCTCTCCCCTCGGCAGCGTGGAGACTCTGGACGAGGAAGACATGGGCTCGGAGCCCCCCTCCACACCGAGGCCTGGGGCCACTCTGCTTCCCACCCTGGGGGCGCTGCTGCATGAGCTGCCGGCCATCATCAAAGAGGCTGCGGAAACTAAAGGTCTGCCTGTCCCAGTGCCGCCGCCACCGAAGTCTGACGACCTGCAGGGAAGGTTTGGCGCTGCTTCGACTCGACGCGTAGACCCAATATGGCCGCGCTTCCTGACTGCCTTGACGTACTGGACAGAGGGCACAGCAAACCCTGCAAAGATGAAGGCCCCCCTGTCGGAGTTCGCGCCCATCACGAGGGTGGAGGGGTTCACCGAGCGGGGGTTCCCGTCGGTGCCCCCCCTGGAGCAAGGCCTGGCAGGGGTTTTCGGCGCGAAGACGGCGAGGCTGGACCAGAAGCCGGTCCCGCCGGGTAAGCTAGACCAGACAGTTCTGCAACTAGCTAACAGAGTGTTCCAGAGCTCCGTGCAGGCGGCAGCAGCAGACAACATGGCGTTATTGGCGTTTCACATCGCCAAGCAGCTGGAAAAAGCTGAGTTGCCAGAGCCACTGAAGAGCTCGCTCTGCACGGCGGCAGACGTGATTCTAAACCTGTGCGCCGCCTCTACCGCCTGCCTGTCCCGCTCTACAGGGTGGCTAACCATGATCCACCGCACCACCTGGCTACGTCAGGCGCCGAATCTGCCGGAGTCCCTAAAGAAGGAGCTGCTCCAAGGGGCGTTCTCGTCGGAGAACTTGTTCGGGGCGAGCCTGAAGGACTTGCGGGACAAGTCCAAGATGTCGGAGGAGATGTCTGAGACTGTAAGGAGTTTGATGTCGTCTCAGCAGCCCCCACGCCACTTCGAGAGCTGGAAGGACCGTCGCCAGCAGAGGCAACAGTTCAGACAGTCCACGGCTGCAGCTGCCTCCCACCATGCAGCCCCCCCGACCCCCCCTCCACACAAGGAGCAGCGGTACCAGTACCAGTACCGCAAGCTGCCTGGCGCTCAGCGGTTCCAGAGGGGCGGCCACCATCAGGGGTAGAACTGGTCGGGCAGAACTGGTCGGGGCAGAAACAGTAGCAGCAGTACCAGCAGCCACGCAAGCGTGAGCAGTAGAGGAAATGACTGGCTGTGGGGAGTGTGCATGAAAGAAGTTCTGTGTCTGATTTGTATTCAATAAATCAAGAGAGTGAGCAGAATGTGTTTTCTCATGTGTCAAGCTCATCCGTGGGGTCATGTCGCCCTCTAGCGGCTCAGGTATGCACACTTCCCACCACTGGTAAAAAGCTGGTCTCCAATAAACAGCTTTCTTCAAAACAAAGAACGTCTAAAAAGGTAATCAGTCATTCTGGTTTAAAACAAGAGATGTATCAAGCTGCGCGGGTGGAGCAGGGAAAACCCCTAGCCCCCCGCTTAGAACAAATAAATTAACCGCCAGGTCAGCACACAGACTGCCAGGCGAGGGTCGTGACATGCCAGCACAGCTTTACAAAACCAGGTATTTCACATCCTTCAATGAACCCACACAGCTGTAGCCAGATCATCCGCGCTGTAGCTCTGAGCGTAGCAGGAGGAAACGCGTCTCACAGAGTGAACACGAGCCACCGTTGAAGCGGAGAGCAGTGTGTAGCGGAAGTGACGTTTTCCCTCAGCGTGGGTTTGCCTCCACTACAAGCTCTGAGGAGCCTGGTAGTGCAGAGAAGGTCACGCACCGGTCTGTGTGCAACAGAGACAACACAGCGCAACAACGTGCGTTTTCCTCAGCTGCGAGACAACTAACCAAGCTCGACGCGATTACGTCATCAAGGCGCGCGCTGGAACGCAGCGCCCGGCCTCAGAGTTTGACAGCTGTCAGCTCAAACATGCAGACATGCAGCTCTGAGAAGCCTGACCGTCCCTTTCCGGCCAGGGCTCCCGTGGGCCACTCACGTGGCGGAGGTAGAGCCCTCGGAATGGTTGACCATGTCGCGCGCAAACAATCACGCGCACGCGCGCCCACTGTCAGAGAGGCACGCCCAATGGAGGGAGCGGTGCACTCTCAACAAGTGGATGGACACGCTCATCCGCAGAGGTTATGCGCTTCAATTCGTTGCAAAACCTCCTCCTTTCAGAGGAATATTAAAAACAGAGCTGACGGATTCAGAGCAGAGCTCCTCCCTGAGGGCAGAGATCAAAGAGCTGCTGTCAAAGGGAGTGATTGCCAGAGTACCAGACGAGGAGATAAACACAGGGTTTTACTCCTGTTATTTTCTCATCACAAAGAAATCAGGCGGCTGGAGACCGATTCTCGATCTGTCGACGTTCAACGAATCGATCGTGAAGAGGGGTTTTCACATGCTGACAATGAAGCAGCTGCTGAAAAACGTAAAACAGAACGATTTCTTCACCTCACTCGACAAACGGGACGCTTATTGGCACATATCAATAGTCCCAAAACACAGGAAGTTCCTGCACTTCTCCTTCGAGGAAGCTCAGTTCGAGTTCGAGAGGTTGCCTTTCGGCTACTCTTCGGCACTCCAGCCGTTGCACACAGCTAGAATGAGAATTTTCTTTTATCTCGACGATCTGCTTCTGTTAAGCAGCTCGAGACAGGAAGCTGCAGCTCAAACCAAAGTTTTAGCGGAGCACTTGTTAAAACTGGGGGTTTTCAATCAACTGGGAAAAAAGTTCCCCCCTCCCAGATCAAACTATTGTTTATCTGGGGGTAGAACTAAACTCGTGCATGATGAGAGCTCGTCTTTCCGAGCAGAGAGCGCACGACCTGGCAACTCAGCTGTCACGAGTCAGACCAGGAAGAATAGTGACAGCGGCGACCATCATGCAGCTTCTTGGGCTGCATGATGGCGGCCGGTCACATGGTCGTGGAGCTAGGTTTGTTGCATATGAGGACGATGCAACGTTGGTTTGCCTGCCTGCACGTGGATGCGGTGCATCAAAAGAGGCGGATGATCAGGGTTCCCCCCTTCGTGGGAACCAATTTGCGTCATTGGGGGAATCCCCTGACGTTGTCAGAAGGAGTCTCCATGACCACACCTAAGTCTCATGTTCCAGTCTTCACAGACGCCTCTCTGATGGGCTGGGGGGCGACGTGTCTGGGTCAAACGGTGGGGGAGAGATGGCCGGAGCACACTCGCCTCCATATAAACGTTTTGGAACTTCTGACACTTTACAAAGTGGTGCAACATTTTGCCCCCCTGCTTCGAGACCAACATGTACTGATACACACTGACAACCAGGTGGCGGCATGGTACATCAATCGACAGGGCGAGCGTCCGCTGAGCCCAACTGTTGGGCGTGGCAAAGCAGTTCCTGCTCTGGGCTCACCAGAACCTACGCTCTCTGCGAGCAGTGTACATTCCTGGTGTCCTGAACAGAGGAGCGGACATCATGTCGAGGGGGGGCACGTCAGGGAGACTGGGCTCTACACCCCGACATAATAACACAAATCTGGTCCAGGTTCGGCCAACCGAGCATGGACTTGTTTGCGTCGCGGGAGAACGCGCAGTGCGCACTGTGGTTCTCTCTGAGCTCGAAAGACGACCCTCCCCTGGGAGTGGACGCTTTTGCGCACAGCTGGTGGCCAGAGAAGCTACTATACGCTTTCCCACCCGTCGCTCTCATCCCTCGCGTCCTGGAGCGAGTCCAGAGGGAGAAGCTGTCAGTCATCCTGATAGCTCCAGAGCGCAAATACGCGCTGTGGTTCCCGGTCCTCCAGCAGCTGTTGTGGGACGAACCCCTGCAGCTTCCGTGGAGGGAGGATGCGCTTCTGCAAGCAGGGGGGGGGGGGAATCAGGCAGTTCCCAGAGATAGGCCAACCCCTGTGGGCTTGGAGGCTGAACGGAACCGTTTAGCTCGTTTGGACCTGTCTCCAGCTGTGGTGAGAACTATCCAAGACGTACGAGCTGCGTCCACAACAACTGTGTACGCATCAAAATGGGCAGCTTTCCAGCGCTGGTGCGCTGAAAAAGGTGTCGACGCCACGTCATGTGAACTGGGTTGCGTGTTGTCATTCCTGCAGCTGTTGTTAGAGAGGAATTTAGCTTATAGCACCATTAAAGTATATGCTGCTGCTATTTCCTCGTGTCACGAAGGCTTTGGGGACAGGACGTTATTTAATCACCCGCTGTTGAAGCGGTTTCTGCAAGGTGTCCGCAGACATAAACCAGTGAGGCGTGACCTCTCACCTCAGTGGGATCTGTCCCTGGTTTTACACGCCTTGCTCAAAGCTCCTTTCGAACCTCTGAGCGACGTGTCACTGAAGTTTCTGTCACTCAAAACTGCACTCTTACTGGCGCTGACGTCAGCGAAGAGAGTGAGTGATTTATGTGCAATGTCCGTGGCCCCATCATGTTTACAAATCCAACAAGATGGAAGCTCTGCCACTTTAAGGCCCAATCCAGCTTTTATGCCAAAAAATTTAAACAGTGCGTTTAAATCAAGGAAAATTATTTTAAATGGGTTCCATCTTCCTCCTCACACTTCAGAGGAGGAAGCCAAACAACATTTGTTATGCCCTGTCCGTGCACTACAGTGTTATGTGGCATGAACGGCCAGTTTACGCCAGTCCCAGAGTTTGTTTATCCACTACAGGGACAGCTCTGTGGGGCGAGCTCTGTCATCCCAGCGGCTCTCACACTGGCTGTGTGAAGCCATCTCAGAAGCTTACAGAGTGTGTGGAGTAGAACCTCCTCAGACGCTACATGCTCATTCTACACGGGCGTTGGCGTCTTCTGCAGTTTTACATGGTGGGATGACAGTAAGCGATATCTGCTTGGTGGCCTCGTGGGCCACGCCCTGCTCGTTCATAAGGTACTATCTTCGTGACATGTCAGGCCTCTCCATGACTAATTCAGTCCTGGGAGTTATGGAATAGCAGGGTAATGTTGTTCATGTGGTGTTCTGCCACTCCATCTGCCTCTGTGCAGGATGTGTGAGTGTTGCCATCAGTCTCAGGGCTCTGGGACTGAGTTTGTTTGTGTTGTTACTGACTTTTAAACCTGTCTGTACATAGTTCAGAGTCAGTTATGTTCCCCTGTTGGGGGTCACCGCCGAGGCCTGTTCTAACCTCTGGCGTTGTTGCAAATAAAATAAAAAACACACAAAAAACACACACACAAAAAAAATACACAAAACAATATAAACAATGTTTGTGAGGCTGCGGTACAGCTGTCACAAGCCTGTCAGGCCACAGTGCAGGCCTGCAGGCTCATCTACCAATCACCAGCGCCCTCCTCGGGTGCGTCGTGACGTGGAACGCACGGATGACGTACGAGGAAGAGGTGTGTTTGGGTGAGCAAGGACTTCATGCTTGGGCTGGACCCAATGGGGCATGGACTACATCTTGCTTCGCCCTTTATCCAATAGGCGGAGCTAAAGGGCGGAGCTATACAACGTAGAACGTTGGTTACGTATTGTAACCCCAGATTCTACGAGTATAGCGGAGCCCTTTAGCTTTGTGGGCCCCATTGGCTCTTGGACGGCTGAAAGATAAGCTGTTCGAGGCAGTACCTTCCGTGTGGTGGAGTTAAATACACACGGGGCGGGCCCACACTGTAAGTGGGCGTGGACTAAAAGGTTATTCAGTATGACACTGTCGCGGGGGAGATATCCAATAGGCGGAGCTAAAGGGCTCCGCTATACTCGTAGAATCTGGGGTTACAATAAGTAACCAACGTTTTCTACCTTTACCATATTAGCTTTAGCCTATTAGCTCCAGCCTGCTTCCTTTACCCTGTTATGTTAAACGTGTTAGCTTCAACCTGTTAGCTATAGATGATTAGCTTCAGCTTTTTACCTTTACCCTATTAGCTTTGCTACCTTTGGTGTAGCTTCAGCCTGCTACCTTTAGCCTGTTAACTTAAGCTTGTTAGCATTATCCTGTTAGCTTTAGCTTGCTACATTTAGCCTGTTAGCTTCAGCTTGCTACATTTACCTCGTTAGCGTTAACTTGTTAGCTTCAACCCGTTAGTTTCAACATGTTAGCTTCAGCCTGCCACTTTTCCCCTGTTAGCTTTGGCTTGATGGCTTTAGCCTGCTAACTTTATCCTTTTAGCTTTAGCTTGCCACATTTGGCATGTTATCTTCAGCCTCCTACCTTTAGCTTTCTAGCCTTAGCCTGTTAGCTTTAGCCTGCTACCTTTAACCTGTTAGCTTTAACCTGCTACATATCGCCTGCTACCTTTAGCCTGTTACCTTTAGCTTGTTAGCTTTACTAGCAAGCAGAGGCTAAAATGAGCCAAAAACAAGCTAAAAACTGTACTCAGCAGACTGGAAGTTAAAGGCTAAAATAACCAGAACAGTAGGTAAAATTAGCTAAACAGATGCTAAAGGTAAAACTCAAAGGCATTGTGTAAAATTAGTAGTGCAAATGCTAAAAATATGCAAAACAAAGCTAAAATTAGCAAGGCAGGTGCTAATATTAACTAAACAAATGCTCAAAATATTAACAAAACTGTAGCTAAAAGCAAAAAGAACCAAAGCAGAAACTTCAAGCTAAAAGTGGCAAAATGTTCAATACGACAATGTTTTTGAAGGAATTTAAAAAAAAAACTTAATTTATTTCTGTGGGAACTTAATTTTAAATAAAGTTAAATATTTTGATAAATAAAAACGTTTCAACAACCGAACATTTTATTCATGAACAGCTAAAATAGCGCAGAATGCGCAGAAGTAGTTTGATTGTAAACACATTGAGGAGGAACTGCTGATTCAGCAGAACCAAAGAGCCCAGAGGTTCTGATGACCCGAGTGAAGGACCAACGAGCTCAAAGGCTTCATCTCTCACCTACTAATCGGACGTTAAGGCCGTTGGGTTGGACCTGCAGTCCGGTACCGACGAGCCCGACCCGGCTGAGCAGCCGGTCCAACACGCCGGCCTCGGTCCTGCTGCGGATCATCAGCAGAACCTGGCAGCTGTAACTGAGAGAGAAAACCCAAAGAGACTAAAATCAGTTTAAATGGATTTAAAACGATGAGACTGGATGAGACTGGATGAGACTGGATGAGACTGGATGAGACTGGATGAGAGTGAACATCTGGAGCGGACTCTGACCTGTTGGAGCTTCCATCCAGGTCCACGCTGAAGAAGAAGAAAACATCAAGAAACAGAAACTCAGAAGCTCCAACAAGTTCAAACTCAAAGTTCTGATTGTTAACAGGAAATCACTCGAGACGATCAGCTGGAAAATAAAGTTTCTTAAAACTGGATGAATCCAGAAAGAGCTCTGAGGTGTACCTGAGATGATCCACAGTCCAGGTCCAGTCCTGGAAGGTCTGGTTCAGCTGCAGCGAGAAACAAAATAAAACCATTAATCCAACATTGTTGTGCTTTTATTCTGAAAACCCCTGCTCCATACATCCTGCTGACATGTTCAGAACGTCTCACCCGACGTCTACCGATGAAGAACCTCAACTCTGGTTTAATGTTTTAATAAAACCAGAATTTTTTGATTTTCAGATCTCATGAATTCACATTTTATTCTCAGAGGAGCAAAATAAACAGAAAGAGACAGGTTCTTCTTCTAACAACACCCTGGAACCTTACAGGACCTGAGGAGACTAGATGGAAGTCCTGGAGGACGTGAGGACTAGATGAAGGTCCTGCAGGACGTGAAGAGACTAGATGAAGGTCCTGCAGGACGTGAAGAGACTAGATGAAGGTCCTGCAGGACATGAAGACCAGATGAAGGTCCTGGAGGACTTGAGGAGACCAGCTGCTGGAGGTTTTGGAGGTGGAAGTGTTTCTGAGGCCAGAACCAGACCTGGTCTTATGCATTGGCCCCTGAGGGCCTCGTCCTCTGAGCTCAGATTTATTCAGATTCTTCTAATCTGAGGATCAGATTATGAGCTGGAGATGATGAGATTAAAGTCTTTTTTCAGGAACTTTATTCTGAAAGGGTTGTCTTGGTTTTAGACAGGCTGCTGAACCTCGGCCCATCTTTACTTCTAACAGCCGAAATGTTCCTCCTGGTTCTGATCCGGTTACAGACTCTTGTTTCAGATTTAAACTCACCACATTTTATAATAAAAAGGTTGAATTCTTTAGTTTCAGCTGTTAACTTGTTCCGTTTAGAGAAGCAGCCGAAGTTTTCAGAACATTTTCAGACGAGTATAAAAGCAGCTAAAGCGTCAGTGTGACGTGTGAACCTGTGGATCAACGTCTCACCCAGAGGGCCACGGCGCGCTCCACCGCCTGCTGACTCCGCTCCGACTCCACCACCAGGAACAGCCCGTAGAAGCGTCCCTCTGGAGAAAAGACATGTCAGTCACAGCTGGCACGAACATCTGCAGCTGCAGGAGACGACCCGACGGTCCAGTAAACTCGTTCAGAGACAACAGAGCGGGTTCTGGTGGACAGCAGGAAGCTGCAGGAGGTCGTTCTGCAGCGTCAGCTCTTCTGTGTGTTCACGAGCCGAAGCTTCGCCTGCAGCCGCTCACACAAACATCTGAAGGAGGAGACGAGCAGCAAAGAGTGTTTGTCTGCAACAAACAGCTGCAGTTTGAAGACCAACTGAAACATCTGGAGTGGCTCTGACTGGTCCAGAGGAGACTCCACCTGGACCAGCTGACTGGCTCTGAGCTCCTGGGCCTCCTGCCATGCTGCAAAGCGTCCACCAGGAGTCCCTCTGTGTCTCCATCACACACAGAGTCCGTCAGGTCTCGATGGAGAGCCTGAACGCTGCAGCTGTTCTGGTTTGAGGAGCAGGTGTTGGACTTTATCATCCAAAGACAAGCAGCTGAGCAGGACGTCCCCACCGCGAGCTGGACGGACTGAAAACACACCAGACTACAGGAAGTGACTGACGAGAGGAGAGAAACCAGAGAAGAAGACGAGCTGTAATCCTTCAGAATTAAAACTACGACAAGAACTGATCACGAGATCCTACAATGCACCCAGAACCACAACAAACTCTCCAGGAAGATCAGGGATTTTCATCTAAACAAGACGCTAATCGATCATGAGAGCATCAGATCAAAGCCCGGCCACCTTAAAGGGACAGTCTGCGCATTCTGACCTGAGGTTCAGCGTAAAAGTTCTGAACAATGAGTATCTTATCTGCTGTAGATAGCCCTTTAAACACCCTCAGTCTCTAGGTCAGATATGACTGATGAGCTAAAGACGAGTCCAGGCAGGACCAAGACCAGAGTGGACTTCTGCCATCGCAACCTCAATTATATGCAAATGTCCATGACAATACTATTTTACAAAACTATTTACAAAATAATCCAAACAGACCTACAAGATAATCCAAACAGACCTACAAGATAATCCAAACAGACCTACAAGATAATCCAAACAGACCTACAAGATAATCCAAACAGACCTACAAGATAATCCTAACAGACCTACAAGATAATCCAAACAGACCTACAAGATAATCCAAACAGACCTACAAGATAATCCAAACAGACCTACAAGATAATCCAAACAGACCTACAAGATAATCCAAACAGACCTACAAGATAATCCAAACAGACCTACAAGATAA
Organism: Garcialebias charrua; assembly: GCA_038048925.1. Taxonomy (NCBI): domain Eukaryota; kingdom Metazoa; phylum Chordata; class Actinopteri; order Cyprinodontiformes; family Rivulidae; genus Garcialebias; species Garcialebias charrua. The sequence continues at coordinate 27,763 of JBBPBX010010745.1, read as the reverse complement.
TCCAAACAGACCTACAAGATAATCCAAACAGACCTACAAGATAATCCAAACAGACCTACAAGATAATCCAAACAGACCTACAAGATAATCCTAACAGACCTACAAGATAATCCAAACAGACCTACAAGATAATCCAAACAGACCTACAAGATAATCCAAACAGACCTACAAGATAATCCAAACAGACCTACAAGATAATCCAAACAGACCTACAAGATAATCCTAACAGACCTACAAGATAATCCAAACAGACCTACAAGATAATCCAAACAGACCTACAAGATAATCCAAACAGACCTACAAGATAATCCAAACAGACCTACAAGATAATCCAAACAGACCTACAAGATAATCCAAACAGACCTACAAGATAATCCAAACAGACCTACAAGATAATCCAAACAGACCTACAAGATAATCCTAACAGACCTACAAGATAATCCTAACAGACCTACAAGATAATCCAAACAGACCTACAAGATAATCCAAACAGACCTACAAGATAATCCAAACAGACCTACAAGATAATCCAAACAGACCTACAAGATAATCCAAACAGACCTACAAGATAATCCTAACAGACCTACAAGATAATCCAAACAGACCTACAAGATAATCCAAACAGACCTACAAGATAATCCAAACAGACCTACAAGATAATCCTAACAGACCTACAAGATAATCCAAACAGACCTACAAGATAATCCAAACAGACCTACAAGATAATCCAAACAGACCTACAAGATAATCCAAACAGACCTACAAGATAATCCAAACAGACCTACAAGATAATCCAAACAGACCTACAAGATAATCCAAACAGACCTACAAGATAATCCTAACAGACCTACAAGATAATCCTAACAGACCTACAAGATAATCCAAACAGACCTACAAGATAATCCAAACAGACCTACAAGATAATCCAAACAGACCTACAAGATAATCCAAACAGACCTACAAGATAATCCAAACAGACCTACAAGATAATCCAAACAGACCTACAAGATAATCCTAACAGACCTACAAGATAATCCTAACAGACCTACAAGATAATCCAAACAGACCTACAAGATAATCCTAACAGACCTACAAGATAATCCAAACAGACCTACAAGATAATCCAAACAGACCTACAAGATAATCCAAACAGACCTACAAGATAATCCTAACAGACCTACAAGATAATCCTAACAGACCTACAAGATAATCCAAACAGACCTACAAGATAATCCAAACAGACCTACAAGATAATCCAAACAGACCTACAAGATAATCCAAACAGACCTACAAGATAATCCAAACAGACCTACAAGATAATCCAAACAGACCTACAAGATAATCCTAACAGACCTACAAGATAATCCAAACAGACCTACAAGATAATCCAAACAGACCTACAAGATAATCCAAACAGACCTACAAGATAATCCAAACAGACCTACAAGATAATCCAAACAGACCTACAAGATAATCCTAACAGACCTACAAGATAATCCAAACAGACCTACAAGATAATCCAAACAGACCTACAAGATAATCCAAACAGACCTACAAGATAATCCAAACAGACCTACAAGATAATCCTAACAGACCTACAAGATAATCCAAACAGACCTACAAGATAATCCAAACAGACCTACAAGATAATCCAAACAGACCTACAAGATAATCCAAACAGACCTACAAGATAATCCAAACAGACCTACAAGATAATCCAAACAGACCTACAAGATAATCCAAACAGACCTACAAGATAATCCAAACAGACCTACAAGATAATCCAAACAGACCTACAAGATAATCCAAACAGACCTACAAGATAATCCAAACAGACCTACAAGATAATCCAAACAGACCTACAAGATAATCCAAACAGACCTACAAGATAATCCTAACAGACCTACAAGATAATCCAAACAGACCTACAAGATAATCCAAACAGACCTACAAGATAATCCAAACAGACCTACAAGATAATCCAAACAGACCTACAAGATAATCCAAACAGACCTACAAGATAATCCAAACAGACCTACAAGATAATCCAAACAGACCTACAAGATAATCCAAACAGACCTACAAGATAATCCAAACAGACCTACAAGATAATCCAAACAGACCTACAAGATAATCCAAACAGACCTACAAGATAATCCAAACAGACCTACAAGATAATCCAAACAGACCTACAAGATAATCCAAACAGACCTACAAGATAATCCAAACAGACCTACAAGATAATCCAAACAGACCTACAAGATAATCCAAACAGACCTACAAGATAATCCAAACAGACCTACAAGATAATCCAAACAGACCTACAAGATAATCCAAACAGACCTACAAGATAATCCAAACAGACCTACAAGATAATCCAAACAGACCTACAAGATAATCCAAACAGACCTACAAGATAATCCAAACAGACCTACAAGATAATCCAAACAGACCTACAAGATAATCCAAACAGACCTACAAGATAATCCAAACAGACCTACAAGATAATCCAAACAGACCTACAAGATAATCCAAACAGACCTACAAGATAATCCAAACAAACCTTCCAGTTAATTGTAAAAAAACTACCAGCTAATCTTTGCAAACACAAGTTAAACTCTTTTTTTAACCCAAATGTGGGAGTGTTGTCTTAATCTGAAACCAGTACGTGAGGTTGGGGATTACTAATCTGCAACAGATATGACGTGTTCATTATTTTCACTCAGAAACCCAGTTCCAAATGGACAGAGTCTTTACGTAACATAAACTTGTTTTCAGTCCCAAAATCTTGGTTTTTCATATAAAGTGTAATTCTTGTGTTTCAAGCAGCTTGTAGACACACCACACGTGTAAAAATCATCCAACGGGTCAAAATGTTTTGGCCGTGTAGCGTTTATTCTGCAGGGATGGCGCTTACTTTAGAACTGAATACAAATCAGCAGTTTGATTTTTAGACAGATTTTCGTTCTTTGGATTATCTACATCTACGGTTCGTTGTTACTGTTCGACATACGGTTCCCTGACGACCCGCTGCACACACATGTAAAATCAAAGCCTGGTTTACATGGGCAGGGCAGCGTCGGCCCGGCTGCTGAGTCCACGGTCGGACCGGGTTGTAGCGTGGCCTGTTTCAAGCTGTGAGCTGACAAACTCAAGGCTTTGAACAGAGCAGCCGGAGAGGAGCTCTTTGTGGTTCTGACCACGGGTGGCAGTGGGGAAACATCTTTGTGGTTCAGGTTCTCGGGGGATCCTGAACTCTGATCCACGTTGTGGTTCTGATCTGAGGTCAAACTTGGGGAATTTGCTGGCATGTCTCCATTTGAACTTCCTGTGGCATTATGCCGAGATACGTCTATCCTTCCAGTATTGTTTGAGCCAATATTACCTTGTGAAAAAAGGTTTTCCAGAGCAATACCGAGGCTAGGATTTATCTGGGAGAGGTTCTTTAAGCCCACCGTGTTTCCACTTTGGATGCCATTTCCAGAAATTGTGAGATGTTCAAGCTCAGACACAAAGCCTTGATTTGGGGCACTGATGGAGAAGCTGGTGTTGGACCTGGAAGCTGCCGTGGAAGAGGAGGTATCAAGCCCAAAAGAGGAGGGAGGGTTTGAAGGAACCAGAACAGAATCAGTTACAGGTTCCTGCATCACACTTGAGGTTTTGTTGCTAAGTATTGGTGAAGAGTTCAGTGCAACGAGGAACGCGTCAACAGGATGCATCTTTGGAACGTCTGCAGGATCGAAGGCCGACTCCAACCAGGAGGTCCCTGCAGCAAGACGTGAAGAAACCTCAGCATCCGGAGAAACAGAAGGCCGCGACGAGCCGGAGTCCAATTCCCTCTCAGTGAGCGTGAAAGACTGTTTAACAGAGAGGGAGATAAAACGTTCAACTGGACGTGTTGTCTGAAGAACGGGCTGGGCGGGGGTCAGTAAATGTTTGTGCACGGGAGCAACAGTGGGTGACAAGAAGGCAATTTCTGAATCTGTCACAGTGACGATTGCTGGCAAAGAAGTTGCTCGGTGAGGGAGGAGAGGAGGGGAAGATGGGGAAATGAAAGATGAGAGAAGAGAGATGGTCACAGCAGGGGGGACTGCAGGATGCATGTAAGAAATGAATGGAAGAAGAGGAGTGGCAGAAAGAGAGGGTAAACCACGTGCATGCTGTGAATCTATAAACTCTGGAGCACGAGTGTGAGCTGAGCTGTGGGTCTGCTGCGGATAATCCAGGCCCCGGCAGAGCTGTGGTTTCGTCGTAGGAGCCTGTACGCCGGCGTTTCTGTGGAAGTTTGTTGGCAACGAAGCAGACGTATGCAGGGAAGGTGAAAGGAGCTGATAAAATGTCTCTTCATGTCCGGCGGGGGGCTCAGACACCAAGGAGTTTGTGTTCTCCAGGCTCAGTGGATCTCTGGTGAAACTTAATCTGTTCTGTGACCCAGTTACTGCTGTCTGGGCCAACAGAGTTGGATTTCCTATCATCCTCTCTGTGGCAGGAGTCTCTGCTGACACTGTGAGCGACGGGTTGTCATGGAGGCGGGGACTTAAGGTTGAAAAGGAATGACTTAAAAGTGATGAAGACAAAGAGGAAGAGAAAAACTCCAGGTTTTTGTGGAAGTTTTCTTGAGGCTGAGCCAGAGTGTTCTTAGAGAAGCCAATAGCAAAGTCGGACAATGATGGGTCATGCATCAGTCGTGACTCACCTGAAAAGGTGTGCCCTAAACCTTCCACACCAGACCTATGTGGGATCTGACTGACTGACTGATTGGATGGACCAGGACCCAAATCTCTAGACAAATTCTCCATGGCTAATCGTTCTGAGTCATCTGAATCAAGACGACCAGAGGGAACCAAAAAGTCTGATTGAGTCTGATAAGACTGCTCAGTTTCAGAGGGGTATGAATGCTTTGTTAAGACTTTAGACATATCGGTGGAGATTTTTTCAGCAGAAGGTAGCAGGTAAGATTCAGGTGGGGAGACAGAAAAGACAAAAGATGGCAGCAAAGATGTGTCAACAGCTGTGGCTTCTTCAACTTCAGTTTGAAGGCTTGAGGATAAAGACAGAAGTGACAGCTGAGGGGTTTCTGAAAGAGCAGCAAAGAAAGGGACAGGAGTGAAGGTGTTGATGGAAAAAGAGGGAGACGGACCTGAGAGATAGGTTGACAATGAAGAGACGGCAAAGAAAAAGGGTGATTGAGGGACGGTTAAAGAGTTAGACGAGGAAGCTTGAATTTGAACGGGGGATGGAAGAATGTAGGTGGATGATGAACTTGGATGTAAACTATTAACCAGCCCACTTTTGTTCACAAATTGAGAGAAAACGGATTTCTTAGTCATGTCTTCTTGCCGTAAACGTGAAATTTCCTGAGAAGGAAAGTTAGAGGAAGGTGGTTGTGGCATGCTTAAAGACGGTGTTGGATGGATCACAGAAATGATTGTTCTCAATCTATCCACCTGTTCTTCAGCAACTTGTACGTTTGAACTTTTGTCACGCTTTCCTTCATTCAGTAGAGTCCTGTTAGGAATTTCAGAGGCTTCAGTGCTTGTGGAAAATTCTTCCAGGGAAGAGGTGGTATTGGGCAGACTGAAAGGGTTGGGCTCCTCCATAAGATCCGTCCAGTTTCCTGTAGAATCTGTTGGACTTTCTTCAACATTACTGGACAAAAGGGACCACAATTGTGCTATAAGTTTGTTCTTTCTGTTTCTCAGAGCTGCTACTGCTGTTGATGGAGAAGTTTCCTTTGAATGTAATGCCTCACCTTTACGTGGCCATGGAGATGAGCTCTGAGATGAGACTGAAGCCTGAGACCCTGGAGAGGGTTTCAAGTCTCGAGCAATTGTAGTGGTCTTCTTCTTCTTGGTGACCAGTTGGTCTAAAAAGGAAGATTGTGGTGTAAAAGCTGTCATATTGGTACGACTGGATGGAAGAGTCACATTTTTTAACAAGGGACTGGTAGTGGACTTCAGTCTGGTTGGTAGAGCAGCGGGTTTAGTGATGTAAACTTCCACCCTGGTAGGTGTTGCTCTGGTGGTAACTGGACGTCGTCTCACATTTGGCCTTCTCCTCAGAGGGGTGGAAATGAACCCGAGGGAGGGTTTGGGATAGGATGAGACCCTTCGAAAGGAAGCAGGAGGTCTGGAATTAGAATGTTCAGATACAAGACCAGAGCCTGGAGCTACGAATCTGGGCTGATATCGCCTCTTTGGGACGCTGTGGTCTTGGCCTCGTGGACCTAAATGACTGAAAGAGTGGTGGGGAAAGGTCATTCCAGGGGTTCCAGGGTTTAAATCCCGCCTAGTCCGTCTGATTAAATGATACAGTTGAGAAGTTCTTGCATCAGATACTCCATCACTGAGACTTTGGTTGTGACCCATACACAGACGTTTGCACCACGAGGCTCCACATTTGGGCTTTGGAGCAACAGCTCTGGTTGGAGATTTTGCTGTCGACTCCGCCGCTGTTGCAGAGGGTAATAATGTGAAAAAACAGGTTAAATTAATAAATACATTTCCAAGCAAAGTCCACCTGAAAAGTACAAATCAGACACACCGGAGGACCCATTAGTACAGAAATATAAGCTGTAAAAGAACAAATGATTTTGTCATTTGTTCACCCAAAAGAGAAAACCCAAGCAGGGAAGGATCTACTGTATAGAGCCATGTTGGAACAAATGATCTGCCCTGACCCAGTTCAACCATTAGACAATGAAGTCGATACATGCATGATTGAAAACAGCACCAAGGACACAATTATTTTAAGAGACCTCAGAGAAAACGTGCAGAACTGGGAAATAAGAAGGAGCAGATGATAAACTGGTCATGCTGTTACCCCGGGAGGAGGCAGTATCGTCTATGTTAGTCGTCGGTTGGTTTATGGTTAAAAATGGCGGCTGAGGAGTCGTTCCTGGAAGGGTTTGTAGAGAAGAAACAACTGGAGAAACTAGAAGAAGGAAGGTGGTTAAAAATTATGAAAAAGAAGACAAGATGATCATTTAACTTTAGCAGAGCTGGCTTTTTTGTAGTATTAAATTAAGTTGTTTAGAAAATAAAATCAGTGACTTTGCAACGTTTCCTCACTGTGTTTTGTACTAAAGAAAACACGTGGTACACAAGGTTTCACCTGATTGGTCTACCAACAAAAAACACCAAGATCATGACTCATCAAAGGATTTAAAGCCAGTTGTACAAAGAACTGCATGCAAGTTGTTAATAGCATTAAAACACTTTTTCACAAGGCACTGAAAAGCTAAATATTACATTTATAAAACATCCTAAAGTCTAAAACTGTTGACATTAAACTATTTTACTCTTTCCTGAACAAACTAGAAACCAGATGTTTACCCTTACAAAAAAGTTCCCTCTCTTCTAATTGATTTGATCAGGCCCCGCCCACAACTGTCAACACCGCTGGTTTCTTAATCTCTATGCAAAGCTCCGCCCCTTTTTAGATAAAGCAATCCCTCCATGCTAAATTAAGCAACATTTTACTCCAACTAAAAAAAAATTCTTGCAGTTCCTGACAGTTAGCATTGTCAGGAACTGCAAGAAAAAGAGCACAAAAACGATAGTCTGTCAGGTTAACTATTGTTACTACCGTTAAATAATCTTGACTATATATTTTTTTTTTTCATAAATATGAAATTAAGTTAATCAAAGTAGACAAAGAGCACCAGTAATTGGCCTGATGTGTCATATGCAGACATGTTATTAATCTTATGAGAATCATATTCTCACACTCGTTTCCCTAATAAACTAGTTTATTTAGCAGTTTTGGACATGTGTCATGAATGAACATGGCAATAATTTATTTAAATCTTTGTTATACAACATGCTAACTAACATCCTTAATTAGTAGCTGAAGAGTTGTTTTAATATTTACTTTGATCAGAAAGGAACCAAAGAGTAATTTCACTTTTTTGAAACAAGTCAAATTGTACAGTAGTGAAAGTAGAAAAACTTTTGACTTCCACATGTCATCTTTTTAATTTTTTTGTCATTAAACTGATGATTTTTTAGTACAGACACTGAGTGAAACAAAGTGACATCGCTACACCTCATTGGTCTGATCATGCCCCGCCTACCACTCTCAAATTGTCTAGTCTTCTCTGATTGGTCAGCTCCAGTGGTGTGATGAGACTCCGCCCACTAGACAACTTTTTCCATTAACACAGTTTTAAAAACGCAGTAGAATGGATTTAAATAGGGGCCAATTGTTTTGTCTTTAAACCAACATTCATTCTATAATCTAATTAAAAATGTCCTTTTAACAACTTTGGATTTTCTTGTGTTAACCTTTGTTGTGGTTCAGTTACCCTGAATCGTTCAACCTTCACATCACAAGTCATTCGTGTATTTTTTACAGGCTGTTAGTGTTTTACGCAGCATTAGCATTGCTCTTACCGTACGGTGTTGTGTTGTTAGTAGCTGTGAGGTTAGTGTCAGCAGAGGAAACAGCTGCTGGTTGTTCAGCTGTGAGAAAACAATCAGCACACAAACAACTTCAAGAGAACGCTTTTGTTTTGAAAGGTTAGAAAGCTGAATCAGAATAAACAGATTTCTTTAAATGAACTGAAGGCAGCACCTTTGGAAAAGGTCACGTTATGAAATTGTATGACGTTTTAAAAACGAGCTACAAATTAGGTTTGAACGGCAGAGAATGGTCCAATAACTAATCCAGTTTGTTTTTAGGCTCTAATCTGAAAATTTAACAGGACAAACGTTCACATGTACGGTAGGACTGGAAAGCACCTTGCATGGTAGTCTGCCGCTACCGGTGTATGAATGTGTGTAGCACTTTGAGATTTTCACTAATGAAAAGTGCGTTATAAATTGAATTCATTATTATTATTATTATTATTATTATTATTATGTGACTTCACTCACGTCTTAATCAAAACTGTTTTCAGGAATCTGAAAATGTAAACTGGTCTAACCCTCAGAAGGTCTCAGGGGTAATAGTTTAGTTTTCATTTATTTATTTTGATCAGGGGCAGACGGCCAATAGGGGGGCGCTAGGGTGCCGCCCCACTGGAACTTCTGGACCGTTTTACATTGAAGAATTAAAAATTAAAAAATTAAAATGATATAAAATTATTTTAAAATACATGCATATATGTTTTTAGTTGTGTAGGATAAATATTTTATGAGTAATGATGAGTTATATTGTTTGTTTCAAAAAACGTTTTCTGATTGGTGACGTGTTTCCCGTTTTGGGGGCGCTCTGATCTTATCCGTTGACTCTCGTTATAAATGGCGCATGCGCAGTTATTCCACGATGTTACAAAACAATGGGAAGATGCTGGGCACAGTTTTCAACGCCCTGAACACGTCAAACGTGAGCTCTACCTACCGATCGCGTGTTTCCGGCCGTTTATTTATTTATATACATTTTGGTTTTTTTTGGTCTGGAAAATTAGCCGCGCGGTCAGTGACTCAAGCGGGCTTGCTCAGGTAAGTTTTAGATAATTGAAAGCCCTTTATCTAATGTCTATTTGCATTTCTGACTGATATGACTGATATGCCTGATATGATATTAAGGGGCTGAGATGGTGTAGAGGCAGGGCAGCCGGCTCAGGACCAGAAGGTCTCGGGTTCGATCCCCGGCCATGACATACCTTGTTGTGTCCCTGGGAAAGACACTTAACCCCGAGTTGCTCCCGGTAGGACAGGCAACGCCTTGCAAGGCAGTCTACCGCTACTGGTGTATGAATGTGTGTATGAATGGGTGGATGGTTGGTACTGTGAAGTGCTTTGGGGCCCCTCAAAGGGGGCTGGAAAGCGCTATACCTGTATAAGTAAGCTCCATTTACGATGCCTCTCAAATTTTAGGTGGCTGTTTATGATAAAAGTCTTCAGCTGACTGTTTATTGTAAAAGTGGCAACTGGTGAGTTTGTTTTTGGAGCTAACATGCTAATGCTAGCCTTTATCTAATGCTTATATTATTATATTACCATTCCTGACTGATATCCTCTCCACTTTTAGGTGGTCTGTTGTGATAAAAGCCTTCAGCTGACTGTTTATTCTAAAAGTGGCAACTGGTGAGTTTGTTTTTTCTTTGTTTGTTTGTGGAGTTAGGTTGCCAGCACACGTTATTGTACAGTATTGGACTCTGATGGCTACATTTGTTTTAATTTGCTTATAAAAAATGATCAAACATTAATCATTTTATATGCTAAATGTCACTTGTGGTGTTTTACTATTTCTTAACACTGTATTGATCTGGAGAATGAAAACAAAGCCTCTTGCAAGTAGAAATGCAGAAATGTTTTAATCTAACTTATTTTCCTTTCTATAATTTGTATATAATTTATTTATTTATATATTTTTGGGGGACCGTAGGGTGTGTTCCAACTATAGAGGGATCACACTCTTAAGCCTCCCTGGTAAGGTCTATTCAGGGGTTCTGGAGAGGAGGGTCCGTCGGATAGTCGAACCTCGGATTCAGGAGGAGCAGTGTGGTTTTCGTCCTGGTCGTGGAACACTGGACCAGCTCTACACCCTCAACAGGGTCCTGGAGGGTGCGTGGGAGTTTGCCCAACCAGTTTACATGTGCTTTGTGGACTTGGAAAAGGCATTCGACCGCGTCCCTCGGGGGGTTCTGTGGGGGGTACTCCGGGAGTATGGGGTACCAGG
>JBBPBX010010744.1:25106-50125 GCA_038048925.1 Garcialebias charrua | reverse complement strand
GAAATCTTAACAGCCTGGAGTCCATGTCAGTGTTTTAACATTTATGACATTTAAACTGTTACTTTCCGTGAAAGAAGACAATGAAAGATGGTCATCAGAAATTCAAACCATCATGGTATACAGTATAGGTTTTTGTTGCCTCCCTAATGTAATTATTCCTACCTGATGTCATCACTTGTCTCCTCTATCACTGACCTCGTGTCTGTCTCCTTCACCCTTTGTCTGTGGCATTCTGCACTGTCATATGGTCAAAAAAGCATTATACATTAGTTGTAAAAATTACAGATCTTAATACAGTTTAAAAAAAATAATGTTTACATGTTATGCTTGGGCTTAAGTAGCTGTTCCCTCACTTCCACCTGCATTAGACCAACCTGTTGCCTTCCCCAGTCTGTCCTGATTCCTCTGTCATCTTCTCTTCCTTCTCTCCATCCTCACAGCTGAATGACATTAATTTTGTGTTAAGTAGGTTTAAAAATACAGCAGTCAAACCACAATAGAAATGAAACTTTAACTTAAATGATCTCCTTGTTGGATAACAGTTACTGACTGGACATTTCATCTGATCTGACTTACCAGATACATCACAACACACACCAGTGTAGTGATATTAAATAAGACATTTAATTTCAAGTGTCCCTCTGCCAAAAAGGTTGGTAACATGGGTCACCAACCTTTTTGAGTCTAAGGGCTATAGTGACACTGAGGACTAATTTGTCTGATACACACATAAGTCAGAGTCAGAGAATCTTTATTGTCATTTGCACCACATGTGGTACATGTGATGAAACGAGATTATGTACACAGGGTCCCAGTTACATTCAACAACAAAATGTAAGAGAAAAAACAGTAATAACATCTAGGATTGACTAAGAAAAACATCAACTAGAAATACACTAAGCACTAATGTAATAGAAAAACAAAATCATTACAGACAGCCGCACGAACATGAGTCTGTATGAGCAGATGGTCACAGATGAACACAGCAACAAGAAAACAGATCAGCATCAGCATGATGTGATATTTCACAGTGTTTATTCTTATTATTTATTTATTCATGAGTCTAACAGCCTCAGGGTAGAAGCTGTTCCTCAGTCTAGTGGTTCTACACTTAATGCTCCTCAACCTCCTTCCTGAGGGGAGTGGGGCAAAAAGTGTGTGTGCAGGGTGAGTGGGGTCTTTCATGATACAGGTGGCCTTCTTCCTGCATCTGGAGGTGTAAATGTCTGTGATAGTGGGGAGACTGACTCCGACAGACCTCTGTGCAGCCTTCACCACTCTCTGTAGAGCTTTTCTTTCTGCAGCTGTGCAGCCTCCATGCCACACGTTGATGCTGGAGCACAGGATGCTCTCCACTGCACACCTGTAGAAGGAGGTGAGGACTGGGCTACTCAGACCAGCTCGTCTCAGCCGTCTGAGGAAGTAGAGTCTCTGATGACCTTTCTTGATCAGGCTGGTGGTGTTGTTGCTCCAGCTGAGGTTATCATTCAAGTGTACACCCAAGTACTTGTAGCTGGAGACCACTTCCACCGCAGATCCTCTTATGTTCAGTGGGGTGTGGGTGTGTTTGTTCCTTCTGAAGTCCACAATCATCTCCTTTGTCTTCTTCACATTTATGTGAAGGTTATTGTCCTTGCACCAGCTCTCCAGGTGTTCCACCTCCTGCCTGTAGCTGGACTCATCATTCTTCGTGATGCAGCCCACCACAGCTGTATCATCTGCAAACTTTATAAACTTGGACAACTCATCTTTAATTAAAGAATCAATAATAATTAATGTACTGTACATATGAGTGAATAAATTGCAGCATTGCACTGGAAGATAGCTGGGAACTGCCACCACAACAGTTTAGCTTTCCTGTGTTAATGTTTCCTGAGTTTTATTTAGGTCATTCTTACACTTAGTGTGTGGATGTGTGTGTGACATGTATCAAATATTCATAAAAATATTAAACAAATCACATCTAAAGGGGAGGCAACATTTAACAGCCAAATATGGGATGATTCCTATTAGGCTAGCTTTAGCTAACCTGAATATTTTACAACCCTCCTGTCCTGCTAATACACTGACTGTACTTACCTAATATCTTTTAACCACATTGAAAACCTTTTTTTTCCATCCTGCCAACAACTTCCTTCTCCCTTTTTCTGTTTTGCGCCCTGGATAGTTTTTTTTTTCTGCCGCTCCAAAGTCAAGTGCACGAGTGAAAAAAAATAAATAAATAACGTGCCTGTGTGCGTTCTCTTAGGGGCGCGTGTTCACAGCACCTGTGTGTGAAGGGAGAGCAGAGAGATAGGAGGAGGGAGGTGAGGGAGCAGGGGGGCGCCTAATCAGTGCTGTTCCCCTGTTATTGTCATTTCATGCAGTTAAAGAAAATGCCTGCTAGAAAAACATTTTTTATAGAGACGGTTTTGGCGCCCCCTTTAGTGCAGCGCCCCTATGCCTTGCATGACCTGCATAGTGGCCATTTGCGCCACTGGGTACGATAATCACAACCAGTTATGAATCTTAGTGCACCATGATAGACAACATCCAACATCCGCAGGGTGCTTGTAGGAGCATTCATGTAGAGAATGTCACCGTAATCAATGGAGGGAAGGAAAGTCACAGACACAAGGCGTTTCCTAACATTCAGTGATAGACATGATCTGTTTCTGAAAAAGAAACCCAGTTTAACTTTCAGTTTCTTCACTAGGTTTTCCACGTGGAGTTTAAAAGAGAGATGTGAATCGATCAGGATACCCAGATATTTATAGGAATCAACAAACTCAATAGGGACACCATTTGAAGATAAAATCAGAGGAGGATCTGCTGGAACCGCCTTCCTATTTGAAAAAAACATCCCTTTTGTTTTATCAGCATTTAGGACAAGTTTGAGACGGAACAAATCTGACTGGATGATGTCAAAAGCGGATTGCAGTAACTGGAAAGCCTTAGCAACTGTTTTAGCTCGGCAGTAAACAACTGTATCATCAGCATAGAAATGTAAGGATGCATCAGGGATGCAGTGACCTACATTAGCTATGTAGATTGTAAAGAGAGTGGGTCCTAAAACTGAGCCTTGTGGTACACCATTTTTAACTGTTAAATAGCTGGAAGAAGTACCGTTATGTTGAACACATTGCCTCCGATTGGAAAGATAGTTAGAAAACCAACCGATGGTGTGATCAGAGAAACCGATTTCTGAGAGCTTATGACACAGGATGTTATGATCCACAGTGTCAAAAGCTTTAGACAGGTCTAAGAAAAGTGCAGCACAATAGTCCTTAGCATCCAATGCTTCAACAACATCATTCAGAACCTTCAGAGAAGCAGTTGTTGTGCTGTGTTTTTTCCTGAAACCAGATTGATGGAGAGGTAAGATGTTAAATGAGTCCAGATAATTTTTGATCTGAGAGTTTATCAGTTTTTCTAGAACCTTGGCTAAGATGCAGAGTTTAGAGATCGGTCGATAATTGTTCAGTGAGGTGGGGTCACCTCCCTTCAGCAAAGGAAGAACAAAGGCTGTTTTCCAAGCATCCGGAATGGTGTTTTGGCTTATGGACAGATTAAAGATGTGGGTCACAGGGACTGTGATGATATGAGCAGCCAGCCTTAAGAAATAAGGTGGAAGTTCATCTGGACCTGCAGATTTTTTTGGATCAAGATCATTTAACAGTTTATTTACCTCACTGACTGAGAACGGAGAAAAAGAGAAGGTGTGATTAACAGATGGTTGACTTGTAGGAGGGATTTGATTTGTAGAAGTTTGATTATTAGATAAAGTGGCTGATTTTCCGTTTGTAACTGTGTCAAATAATGAACTAGAAGCAACAAAATGTTTATTGAAACAGTTCAGGATCTCGTGCTTATTTGACACAGGAACAGAGTCAACAAGAAATTGTGATGGGAGGTCAGATGATTGGGGGGTGCCTGAGAGAGATTTAATGGTTTTCCAGAATTTTTTAGGATCATTTAGATTTTTGGAGGTCTGAGATAAGAAGTAGTTACGTTTTGCGGCTTTAATGGCAGTTGTGCATTTATTCCTTAGCTGCCGAAATTTCAACCAATCAGTGTCTGAGTGTGATTTTCTTGCTGCGGCCCAAAGATGATCTCTCCAGTGCAGGAGATCAGCTAATTCAGGAGTAAACCAGGGGCTGTCACGGCCCTTTATCCTGAACTGCCGGAAAGGAGCGTGTTTGTTTACAAAGTAAATGAAACTATTATGAAAATAGTTCCAAGCGGTGTTCACGTCATTGATTTGTAGGATACGTTGCCAGTCAAAGTGGGATAGATCCCAAAGGAATGACTGTTCACTGAAACGTTTCAAATCCCTTTTTTGGATTATTCTGGGCTTAGCAGGTGGAAGTTTAGTAGATCTAAGAGCTGCTATTACGGAATGATCACTCAAAACGTTAGCAAATACACCTATACCAGGAAATTTGTGAGGTGCATTTGTGAAAAACAGATCTAAGGTGGAAGATTTTTCGGGACATTTTATGTTTGGTCTGGTGGGAGAATCGATAAGTTGTGTTAGATTGAGAGATAGGCAACATTCCTTGAATTTATCACAGAGGGGGGTCGACTTATTCCAGTCAATGTTGAAATCTCCTGCCATAACAATCTCATTGTGTTTTAAATTTCCTATGAATTCAGTCAGGGAGGATAGAGCTTCAGGTGTTGCGGAGGGGGGACGATAACAACCTACAACAGTTAAGGGCTGACCTCCTTTCAAACTGATGTTCACAGCTAAAGCCTCAAACTGGTTTGCGATTGTTTTTTTAGATGCAATCCTGGCATCCAAAGAGTCTCTGATGTAAATAGCGACTCCACCTCCCTTTTTATTACGATCACAACGATAGATCTTAAATTCATTGATTGCCAGGTCATTTTTCAAAACAGATTTTTTGAGCCAAGTTTCAGAGCCAAGTTTCAGTTATTCAGTTATTCAAGTTTCAGTTATATCCAAGTTATTCGCACAGTTTTGCTGGGAGCATCGGTGACATGCTGTCACAGAAAAAAATAGCAATCCTGTCATCAATGTGTATAAGCATACAGTTTAACTATACATAAGACTGTTTTGTTTATTGTCAAATATGAATTAATACTTTGTTTTACAGCAGCAACTGGCTAACAACTCCTTGCTGACAAAGGGTTTGATGTCAAGTCAGAGGTGGAAAAAGGGAAGCTAGTCTGAACCTGCCCACCTTTCTGCATCCAGGGCACACTGAGGAAGAGGTATGTATTGTACAAGGAGTGTTGTGGCCTTTTGTAGCACTAAGTGCAATAAAGTAAAAATATCTTTGTAAGTACAGGTGTTTCCGGCAGCGTGTAACTGGCCCGGCGGGGCACAAAGATTCGCTTGCCCGCTGGGCCGACACGCATTTATGGACCTGTCAGGCCTGTCATGATCCAAATATATATATTTTAAATAAATTCTGTCGACCGTGACATCACATTGGTTGAAGTTTTTGAAGGACATCACGCTAATCCAATGAAAACTCACAGCACTCCTCAGCTGGCTCAGTCATTCCCTCCCTAATTTGACCAAATTTATATACTGTATTCAAATCCATGTTTATTACAGTAATTGATTAATGAAATAGTCCACACATCCCAAAACAGACATTGATTGTAGTACATTAAATTTAGAAATGAACACACCAACCTTTAAATATAAAGCAACTGTGCTCTAATTTGACTTTTAGTGAAGTGGAACTTTTGTTTAGTTAAATTTTTTAATCAGTTAATATACAAATGCTGTTTTAGTCACATTTTAGGATTTTGATGACTTAGCAACAGAACCCCATAAACATTAAACTGTCTAAAGTCTCCAAGTTGTCAGAGAAGGCATAATTTAAAAAAATATATTAGCAGGTTACTTTCTGTCCTTGTCCTTTAACAAGTGAAATGACCAATATAAACACATCTTCTGGTATGTGTTGTTTCTGTTTGTGACTTATATAAGTAATGTGTGTGTGCAACAATGGAATGTAATAATTGAATTAAAAATGAAGCCATTTCAGTAAGGCACCGTTTATTTTGTTACCCAAAAAATCTGGTAGAAACATCTTGATAACGTGCAAACTTCAGCTGTATTTAATCAGTATCTTTAAACATCATATCAAAATGAGAAAAGTTTCTTTTGTAATCATCTTGACGTGCAGAAACAGTAGCACAATTTTTTTCTGTGTTTGAACCATTCTTCACTGCACGACTGTTTGCATGTTTCTGCCTCAATTAAATCTGATTCTGCTTGTGAGACATTTAAAGATGTTTTGAACTTCTGGCAGGACTCTCTGATGGTGTGGAGACTGGACAGGTGCCAAGGTCGTCAGCTATACTTCATTATCATCATCCATCTGGTGTGTTGTTTTATAAATTGAAGTTACTAGGATTTTATGATTTGGTGGAATATAATGTTTTTTTACTATTATATAAAGCACAAAATAGCACTCTACCTTCAAATATTCAAAAGCTTTTTGTAAAAAGGATAAGTAGTTATAATTTAAAGGGTAAAGATATTTTTGTTATACCACAATATAGAACAAGTTTAAAGGGTCGTTTTACTTTAATACATGGAATTGGTATTTGGAATAGATTGGACTATGATGTAAAGGTTGCACAGTCAATGTCTGTATTTAAGAAAATGATCAAGAATACATTGTTGAAAAACTATGTGTAAATGTTATATACTTAAAATCTCTCTAAATTGGTTATATAATTTATGAATTACAAATATGATTTATGGATAAATTTTGTTTGAAATGATTGTTTGAATGGAATTTTGTTTTTACAAAAAGGGGCAGATATTATAAGATTATTTTCTTCTTCTGCTTCCTTTCATTTTAAATTTGTTCTTTATTTTTCTGAATCTTTTGTAATTATCTTTTGTTCTTTTGTATTTTTTAAATTTGAAATGAATAAATAAATAAACTAAACTAAATGACACCAACATGAAAAATGTGGTTGATATCAAACGCATATTAGCAAATCTGTTTGTAGAAGTGTTTTTTAAAAAAAAATGTCTAAAAACTATCCCAGATCTTACAATTAAAACATTTAAAACCGTACATATGTCATTGCATTTATTTCTTATCTAGTGCCACTAGAAAACAACAATAATTAACACAATACAATAAACTACAATTGTAAAATGTTGAATAGTTTTTTTTACTGGAATAAGACAAAATAAGTGACATTGTATTATTCTAGTTGTTGGTGAAGTTTGACTGAAAGTCACCTTTCTAGGTACAGTATTTGTGTTTATAAGCGTAATATGAAATTTCTTCAGGAACACTGATTAAACTCACTTTAAAACTTGCAGCTCATCCAAGTAGCAGGTGCAGTTCGTTTTGGGGCTGGTCCCTTCCATGTACAAGGTAACAGGGTGCAGGTTTAGAATGTATTTCCAGCATGGTTGCAGCCACCTCGTCTGCAAAAACAAACACAATATACAACCATATTGTATGTGTCATTATGGAATTCACATGCAAAATATATTGTTTGTAATACATTTAAGATTTTCACACATTTTACGTCTAATAAAGTGTAAGCTGTATAAACAGCGTGTCAAAAGTGCAATAGGAAATACGTTATCAAACATAATAAAATTTTCCCAGGAAAGCTAATAAATGTATCTCTTGGGATATTTCTTATTTTTCACATCACAACATCACCAATTGTCTCAGGTTTAATTTAAGACATAGTTTACAGAAATCAAACAAGAAATAAGGACGCTGCGAACATTTGTGTGACTGACTCAAACGTCATGTTTTTGTTTACATACTGTGCTTATACTGACGGCTCTTATGAAGACATGGAGCTAGTTATAGCAGCTAACCGAAGATGTTAAACCTGTAACAATAACCAAATCAGTCTAAATATCAGAAGTATTGGCGTGAGAAATTTAAAACATTTATTTCTGACGCTTGGATATACAGGTTGTTGACAACGACTCACCCTGCTGGA
The DNA here is from genome assembly GCA_038048925.1 of Garcialebias charrua. NCBI lineage: Eukaryota > Metazoa > Chordata > Actinopteri > Cyprinodontiformes > Rivulidae > Garcialebias > Garcialebias charrua. The sequence goes on along the minus strand of JBBPBX010010744.1, from coordinate 42,175 downwards.
CATTCGCAAAAAGCCTGAAGGATTTCCCCATTTTCCATCAGCGCACACAATCACCTCCTCTCGTATCCGCGGCACAATGTTCAGGCATTTTGACCAGTGGTTGTTCACTATTTTAAGAAACCAAGCTTCTAAATTACAACTCGCTATCATTACGAAGCTCCTCGGCTCCTTCCTACTAGCCCCAACATCCGGTTTCGATTTGGCGCGGCATTTTGCCGTCCAATCAGAACGCTCGTTTCAGGCGTGCTTTGCGTGATGACGTCAACTGGTAAAAGGTCTATTGCAGACGTATCTTCAGAAAGTGTGTAAAATATTCAGGTTTGTTGTTTTGTCAGGTGGGCTGGTGTGCAGAGGGATCCTCTCCACTCTGTCTGACCACAATGTTCACTCCTTCATCTCTCTGTCGTCGCCGCAGGCCGGGCAGTACGGAGGTGGGTCCAAAGTTTAAAATCTTAATTCATGAACACTGTTTAAGTCGGCGCTTTTACTTTGTACAAAACAGCGCTTCTCTTTGGTTAACCGCAGAAATATCAACTCTTCCTCCAACTTCTCCATCCTTAACTGAAAGTAAACATCCATCTCTGACAACTGTGCTCTCGTCATGTTAATTCTGTATCACCGATATGTCCCCCAGGCGCCTTTTTCGGCCCTACCGATATATCGGTCGTGCTCTAATGTGCTGCCCAAGGCTTATCAGGATTTCTTTCTTTGAGTATAAATCCTTTGAGTATAAAACGTTCATGTCAAAGGAACATCTCACAACCAGGTCAGCGAGAACCCATTTCTTGCATCTTGTGAAGTATGAACCAGGCTCTACATCGTATGTAACGGAGCCTCTAGTGTTGGTACTCAGTCAGTATATAACATATGTCGCGTGTGCTTTTATAGTTTATTTACAGCATGCTCACAGTGCTTAGTACCTGGTACTGACAGGGATCTGAAACTTTGTACTAAGCACTTGATACTACTCGGGGGATCATGAGTTGTAACCCTGTACTTACAGGTTACGTACTCTGTATAGTACCAGATACTAACAGGTAAGTAACGAGTCTGTCCTCTGTAAGTACAGGACAGCCTGGTCTCTATAGGTCCTGGGCTGTATTATGTATTTCTACTGAAGGTTTTTATGGTTATGTAGATTTTACTGTGAGTTTTTTTTTTTATATGTCTAACAGTAGAACTCTCTCCGATCATGTTTTAACGTGTTTTGAAACAAATAATCCAGAAATCGTTTACTACCAAACGGCTAACTGACAAAAAGAGACCCATTATTTTTTAAGTGTTTACAACATTTAAAATAAAGACAAAGCGTGGATGTTGAAGCTCGTTTCTTGGTTTGTCTTGTTTGTTTGATATGAACCTTCTGTCTCTTCTCAGACACGGACTATTTTAAAGTTTTCCCTCATTTTGTGAAGTCCAACCTTTTCCACTTCTGTTACACTGAAGTCGGTCAACTGATCTCCATCTGCAACTACTGGAACGGTGAGGTTTCCTCTTGGAGCACTTATTCACTTCTTGACAGATTTAAAAAATTTGACATCAAACAAGTAAGATGCTGGAATAAACACGTAAGATATAAAGTGATGTGACGCTGTGGTTATAATCTTCCCTCCTGTCTGCAGACCCCCACCACAGAGACATGTATCTGAACAACAGTGAATATTTGGCTTTGCTCAACAGCGAACGACCGAACCCAAACGCAACAGGTTAGAAAGTTCATTTCTGGGAAATAAACCTCACGGAACATCTACAGCTGCCTGCTGGATGAGATCATCAGTACACATCAAAAACTCAGAATAATTTCTAAACTGGTACTTTTCTTATCTAGTACTTTGAGATGCACCGATTCGATGTTGGCATCGATATCGGTATCGATATCGAAAACATTTCTTGATCAGGTATCAGTGACACTGACAGATCCATAAGGACAGGAGCTGATTGCTGTATATTTTAAATATCTGCCAACCAAGCTAGTGAACATTTTTTTTTTTCATCTTATTTCAGCTCAAAAAAGCGTTCAATACAGGATCAACTGGACTTTATTTGTTGCAGAAAACGTTTCGACTTCTGTCCAGAAGTCTTTTTCAATTCAATTTGATTTCATCATGTCCTGGACGACTGAGAATCTTCACCGGCTTATTTCAGCTCCTTTTAATATTTATTTTACATTATACAGTATTTAGAATTCTTGAACCATTTGAAAGGTTTGTTGAAGTTTACCTTTTCATGTTTGGCCAAAGTTGTTTTTGTCAGTTTCAGTATCTTTATTATTATTTATTTTACATTGGATTTTATACTATATATACTGTATAAATAATATGTATGCCGGTATGTGTTTTTACACGTTTGACCAAGCTTGTGAGGCTGTGTGTTGAGGTTTGCTATACTGGTGCAGAGTTTTCAATAAGTTTGTAATTCAGTACATGTTATGTCTTCTGTGTTTAAAAAAAATGTTTTAAGTTAATTCAGCACAGTTTTCCTGTTTCGGATCAGTATCGACCGTTCTTAAACTTCCTGGTATCTGTATCGGAAGTGAAAAAAGTGGATTGTGCATCCCTAGTACTTTTGCTATAAAAGTCTTACGCATGAAAACGAGGAATTTTCCTGTTTGGCAGGATGGATCAGTAAAAGCCACACGAGCCTAACAAAAGCTAAATGTTTTCTCGGATCAGTGATCAGGTTTTGTTTCTGTAACAACTGCAAACTTTCTCTTGCAGAATGGAAGACGAACTTCCTCAAAATCCAGAGGCTGGTGCTGATCGGAGGACCAGACGATGGAGTCATCACTCCCTGGCAGTCCAGGTGAGTCCGTGATTTCACACGAGGTTTGATTTTAAGGACAACACGGGGTTTATTTTGGGTTATATCTGCTCAACTTTAATGTGACTGAATTTCTCGGAGTCATTAAAAGGCTCCAGGTTCACACATTTTGTGGTCGTTTCGTGTTTGTTTGGTCCGAGGACCCTTGTGTGACACTTCCGTGTCTCTCCCTCGTGTTTTACAGCCAGTTTGGATTTTATGACGACAACGAGACTGTTGTGGAGATACAGCACCAAGATGTGAGTAGAAATCGGACTCCGAGAGAAACGAATTTTCTCTTCTGCTTGTCACCTTTAGTAATATTTTCTTTTATTCTTGTTTACCGAGTGATAAACATAGGAGAGCACTTTTTTACAAACACTATTAAATGCACTTACCATATTTTTCGCCATATAAGTTGCACCTTTTTGCATAAATTTGCTAGTTCGGCAACTTGTACACTAAAGAAACTGTGTTTTTCACCATATTTATAACAATTTTTGGCTGATATCTGACGATTTCATTCATTCTGACATGGAAAATATTAAACACTACCATTTTCAGCCACTAGAGGGCTCTCGATTAAGATGGCAAGCCAAGTGTTTCATTAATACCGGTAGGTAAAAGTGGCTATTGATGAGACACTTGCCTTGCCATACAAAACCACCTTCGTCTTGCTCTGGAACTCCTGGAGCAAACGTCAAATCAGCTGCATTTCGACATGTCACCCAGGCGAAATGCAGCTGATTTAACCGTTAAAGTGCATTTATTAAAGACCGAGTAAAGTAAAATTAAATGTGTGTTTTTGAGTTTGTCACACGGCATAAATATGTGTTATTAATCACCCATATAAATCTGACTGATTAAAAACATTGTTTACCTTATAAAATTAAGTCTCAAAAATAATGAAAAAACATAATTGTGCCCTGGTCTGAAACGCTGGGGGCGTGGTTTCAGCGCAGTACTGCGCCCATGTCCTGCACCCTGAAGATGTTCGCGAAGGCTGGCAGCCTAATTGGAGTTCTCCAGCCCTACTCATTTGAACCTCCAGAGCCAGACTCAGACTCTGAGTCAGACAGTGACCACTGTGACAGTCGGCATCGTTCTTCACAGTCTGCATCAGAATGGTATTTATTTATTTTTTATTCCATGGATGTTATCAAAATGGCGTCTCGTTACAAAATCGATCCAGAGTTTTTTCAGGCGGTCATCTCTCGGAAACTTAAATAAAGTCACCAAGCGGGTGCCCTGACCATTGCGACATCCAGGGAAGATGCACGAACGAGGCATAATTGATTAGCTAGCTAACAATGAACAAAATATCTATGCTATTGCTATCTGATGCTATCTGCGATTCGCGAGTGAACGGCTCCACCGAGGCGAAGATCTAATTTATACGGCTGGAGCTGCAGGGGGTGGGGCTATACTTAAGAAGACCGCGTGACGAAACGCGGTCACATTTAAAACACGCCTAAAAAATCCTGAAACAGACATATCTTTATACACAGGTTGATCTATAACTCCAAAATTAATTTATCTACAATTTTGAGACTTTTTACTCATTTACAACATTACAATTATGACATTTATAATGTTTATTGAAGAAAATATTGAAATTTACTTTACACGGTCTTTAAGAAAAAGTTCAACTGAGACACCTTTACTTTAATGTTGAGCAAGCAAATGATTGTTTTAAGTTTTAATCTTGTTAAATTCTTGCTAAAGTCCTCCCGTGCACACTCCCGCAGCCGCCATTTGGCAGCCAATTGATTTTTGGCACAGCACCGGCCCATGTTTCCCGGTGGTTAGCGGTGACGCATAATGGATGCGTCTTATACGGTGGAAAGTATGGTACATTTTCAAATTGGTTCTGGTGGTTCTGCTGGTGCTCACACAGTGTGGTGTGGATTATTTTCAGCAACTACCACACCAACTTTTAGCAGAACACCTGTGAAGCTGATCGACAGTTACAACCATTTTTGTGATTGCAAATATAAATAAATTAATAAAAAATTAGCTGTGGCAGCCATCTTAAATGGGTTTGACTCCAGAAGTGAATTAGTTGTAGCTGAACATCCAGTCATTATTTTTTAGAGAGATTCATCAAATATTCATCAGATATTTTGCTAACAGACAAAATGGGTGGACTCTGAGTTAATGCCACTGCTTTAAAGAAAGCTCACACAGTCTGTTAGCACTCAGAGTATGTGTTGGGGGTTATTCTCGGCTACCACCACACCACATTTTAACAGAATATCTGTACAATTCACTGTTTTGTAGCTGTTCAAGTTAGTGAACTGTGTTGGCCATCTTGAACAGGCTTCACTCCAAACGTTGGCTTCATTATCTGCTAGTTTAGAAGAAATAAACACATGCACAGATAATTACATTATCACCCTCCATCCATGGCGATAAGAAGATAAAAAAACACCTTTTACCACAGATATTTAAGGTTTTGACCCAAAAATAGGAGCTTATTTGCAACACTTTTAACTAGAAAAGGTTTTAAAAAGCTAAAAATATAAATAAAACTATGAAAAAATGTTCATAAACTTTGAAATATGAAAAAATATACAGGTCCTTCTAAAAAAATTAGCATATTGTGATAAAGGTCAGTATTTTCCATAATGTAATGATAAAAATGAAACACTCATATATTTTAGATTCATTGCACACCAACTGAAATATTTCAGGTCTTTTATTGTTTTAATACTGATGATTTTGGCATACAGCTCATGAAAACCTAAAATTCCTGTCTCAAAAAATTAGCATATTTCATCCGACCAATAAAAGAAAAGTGTTTTTAATACAAAAAAAGTCAACCTTCAAATAATTATGTTCAGTTATGCACTCAATACTTGGTCGGGAATCCTTTTGCAGAAATGACTGCTTCAATGCGGCGTGGCATGGAGGCAATCAGCCTGTGGCACTGCTGAGGTGTTATGGAGGCCCAGGATGCTTCGATAGCGGCCTTAAGCTCATCCAGAGTGTTGGGTCTTGCGTCTCTCAACTTTCTCTTCACAATATCCCACAGATTCTCTATGGGGTTCAGGTCAGGAGAGTTGGCAGGCCAATTGAGCACAGTAATACCATGGTCAGTAAACCATTTACCAGTGGTTTTGGCACTGTGAGGTGCCAGGTCGTGCTGAAAAATGAAATCTTCATCTCCATAAAGCTTTTCAGCAGATGGAAGCATGAAGTGCTCCAAAATCTCCTGATAGCTAGCTGCATTGACCCTGCCCTTGATAAAACACAGTGGACCAACACCAGCAGCTGACATGGCACCCCAGACCATCACTGACTGTGGGTACTTGACACTGGACTTCTGGCATTTCCTTCTCCCCAGTCTTCCTCCAGACTCTGGCACCTTGATTTCCGAATGACATGCAAACTTTGCTTTCATCCTAAAAAAGTACTTTGGACCACTGAGCAACAGTCCAGTGCTGCTTCTCTGTAGCCCAGGTCAAGTCAAAGTCAACTTTATTGTCAGAACTGCAATATGTACAGGACATACACAGGATTGAAATTGCGTTTCTCTCAGTCCCTCGGTGCAACAGTAACCATTTAAACACTAAAACACTAAAACATTTAATAAACATAAGCATAAAATAGTAAAAGTGTAACACTGTCCTGAGTTTTTGCATAGTAGTATAAAAGTATGAAAATTTACACCAACACTAAAACACTAAACATTTAATGAACATAAGCATAAAATGAAATAATAAAAGTGTAATACTGTCCTGAGTTTTTGCATAGTAGTATAAAAAGTATAAAAAGTATATCTATAAAATAAACTGAAGGTTCTAGCATTGACATTTGCAAAGAGTGGCAAAGCAGCATATGAGTTAATGTACACAGTATATGTATGAGGTAGTTGATGTTGGTATAGAGGCAAAGTGGCATATGCAGTAAGGCACATAAGGCACATTGGGCATCCTTAAATAAGGCTAGTCAGAGAATACTGTATATGTATCAGCAGTAGTGTAGATATAAAAGTAGTGTAAATGTAAACAGTAGTAATAAATGTAAACAGTAGTAATAAATGTAAACAGTATTAATAAATGTAAACAGTGAATGTAAACAGTAGTATGACTATAGGCAGTAATGTAATACAAACATTAGTGCAAATATGAGAAGTAGTGCAAACTGAATGAGCACATGACCGAGAGTTTAGTGAATAACCCGTTTGATGACACAGAGTCCAGTGTTAAAATCTTTGTGTTGAGTGGTAATGTGTGAGAAAGTTTTTTGTGTTAAGGCAGTTCAAATGGGAGGGGAGGCAGAGCAGGCAGAGTGTTTAGCATCCTGACTGCCTGATGAACAGAGCTGTCTCTCAGTCTGCTGGTTCGAGCCTGGAGACTCCTCAGTCTCCTCCCTGATGGCAGCAGTCTGAAGCAGCTGTGTAGTGGGTGTGTGGGATCACCTGCCATGCAGTGGGCTTTCCGAGTGAGGCGTTTGCTGTGTAAGTCCTGCAGTGAGGGCAAGGAGGTGCCGACGATCTTCTCAGCTGCTCTCACGATGCGCTGGAGGCTCTTGCGGCAGGATGCAGTACATGCACCAAACCACACAGTGATGCAGCTGGTCAGGACACTTTCTATGGCACCTCTGTAGAAGGTGCACATGATGGGGGTTGAAGCTCCAGCCCTTTTCAGCTTGCGGAGAAAGTAGAGGCGCTGGTGAGCCTTCTTGGCCAGTGCTGCAGTGTTCCTGCTCCAGGACAGGTCCTTTGAGACGTGCACTCCCAGGAACTTGGTGCTGTCCACTCTCTCCACTGCGGTGCTGTTGATGGTCAGAGGGGCATGTTGTGCATCCCTCTTCCTGAAGTCCACGACAATCTCCTTTGTCTTCTCCACGTTGAGAGTGAGATTGTTGTGTCCGCACCACAAGGCCAAGCGGCTCACCTCGTTCCTGTAGTCCGTCTCATCGTTGTTGCTGATGAGACCTACCACTGTTGTGTCGTCCGCAAACTTGATGAAGTGGTTGGAGCTGTACGATGGTGTGCAGTCGTGTGTTAGCAGGGTGAATAGAAGGGGGCTCAGCACACATCCTTGTGGGGCCCCTGTGTTCAATGTGATGGTGCTAGATGTGTTACTCCCGATCCGTACTGTCTGTGGTCTCCCGGTCAGGAAGTCTAGCAGCCAGTTACACATTGAGGTGTTCAGCCCCAGACTGTCCAGTTTATGGATGAGCTGTTGGGGGATGATGGTGTTGAATGCCGAGCTGAAGTCGATGAACAGCATTCTAACATAAGAGTCCTTCGTGTCCAGATGTGTGAGAGCTGTGTGGAGGGCAGAGGAGATGGCATCGTCGGTTGAGCGATTAGGTCGGTATGCAAATTGGAAGGGATCCAGGGAGGCAGGGAGGACAGATGTGATGCTTTTCATGACTAGCCGTTCAAAGCACTTCATCAGGATGGGGGTGAGTGCTACTGGGCGATAGTCATTGAGGCATGCGGGCGTTGCCTTCTTTGGGACAGGGATGATGGTGGTGGCTTTGAAACAGGTGGGGACGATGGCCTGGCTCAGTGAGATGTTAAAGATGTCCGTGAAGACTGCTGCAAGGTCAGGCACTTCTACCGCTGTTTCTGGTTCAAAAGTGGCTTGACCTGGGGAATGCGGCACCTGTCGCTCATTTCTGCCACACTTTTCCCTTCCCACAGACTTCCCACTGAGGTGCCTTGATACAACACTCTGGGAACAGACTATTCATTCAGAAATATATTTCTGTGTCTTACCCTCTTGCTTGAGGGTGTCAATGATGGCCTTCTGGACAGCAGTCAGGTCGGCAGTCTTACCCATGATTGCGGTTTTGAGTAATGAACCAGGCTGGGATTTTTAAAAGCCTCAGGATCTTTTGCAGGTGTTTAGAGTTAATTCTTTGATTCAGATGATTAGGTTAATAGCTCGTTTAGAGAACCTTTTCATGATATGCTAATTTTTTTTAAATAAGAATTTTGGATTTTCATGAGCTGTATGCCAAAGTAATTAGTATTAAAACAATAAAATACCTGAAATATTTCAGTTGGTGTGCATTGAATCTAACATTTATGAAAGTTTAATTTTTATCATTACATTATGGAAAATACTGACCTTTATCCCAATATGCTAATTTTTTGAGAAGGACCTGTATAAGAAAAGCAGCATATTTAAAACGTGACATACTAACAGAAGTTTAAAAAATCTTATAATCTTATATTATTTTAAAGCTTTTTCTTTGATTTTGGCAGATGGAAGGCATTTCTTGCCGTAACTTCCCTAAACTAAACGTTTTTCTCCTCCAGCTGTATTTAAAAGACGTGTTCGGTCTGAAGACGCTGGCGGCTCGAGGAGATCTGATCCTCTGCTCGTTTCCGGGCGTCGAACACGTCCAGTGGCACTCCAACGAGACCGTGTTCCGCACGTGCATCGAGAAGTGGCTGGTGTAGGATCGACACGTGCGTGTTCTGCAGCTTTCTGCGCGCTCAACGTTTCAAACATCACCCTGTGTTTGTTCCTGCGTGGACCGATGAGAAGACATCACATCTCTCCAACGTCAACAACAACGAAGCTCTTCAACACAAAAAGTCATGGTTAAAAAGCAACGGCCGTGCATTTTTAGATTTTAGACCGTGTTTTGGTCAGAATGCAGCACATTTTAGAGAATTTTAATCAAAAACTGTTTGGTTAAATATCTCAAGAAGGTTTTTCACTTCATGGCCCAACAGCTGCAGCTCCTCCACTGGAGTTACAATAATCCAATAAATATCAAACTTTTCCTTTAAGGATTTATTTTAAACTGCATTCTTGCAGTATTAAACAAAACCAACACAATTTGTGCTTCAAACTGTTTGACAGAAAGCTGCAGAACCTGTAGGACACAGACAAACACAGATTTAAATGTACATGCTAACATTTAGCTGTATGTGTTTTATTAGGTTTTAGGGGATAAATGCTGCTGAAACAGCTGATCTAAGGATTTTAGTTGATGTATAACTAATCAAGTGTAAGTCGGAGTTGGCCGTGAGTGGACGGCTGTAACCCTGAAAGGGAAAAGTTGTACAAATTACTCATCCAAGTTGATTTCAGTTTGTTTATAAGGACTCAAATTAGAAATACTGTACAGTACAATGTTGCAACATTGTGTGTGTTGATGCGCAGGTGGCGCTGTAGCTTTAAAACTGATGCGTTTGTGGATTTTCTAAGAAGTCTCGTCTGAGGGGAGGCTGCATTTACAGAAAGGGAGCACAAGATTTAAAAAAATGGTGGTTTGAATGAAGCCTGTCATTTTTAGTCTCGTGCGCTGTCATCAGCAAAGGGAAGCAGATAAATGCACAGTTCTATTGGGTCATAACTCTTAGAACAAATGTATGTTTTTTATTTTGAAACTATCCTGCCTTTAAACAGTTAGTCTTGTGTTCTGTTATAACCCATTTAGATGTGTTGCATCATCTTTACTTGTATCAAAAGTTAATATATTAGTCAAGAAAGTTCATTCTCAATAGTATTAATAGTGATATTTTTTGTGTATTTGCATCGTATCACCATGCAACGCGACCGTGCCTGAACGACCTCCCGTCGTCTTTGTGTTCAGATTTACTGCCCTGCTCATCTTGTAATGCAGCTGCTTATACATTTTAATTCTTCCTGTTTATTATAATGGAGAAAGTTAGCGTGCATGTCTGATTTAATCTTTTTTTAATTTATAGGATTCACTTTGGAGCTGAGCTCCTTCAGTAGATCAAGCCTTAACTTGTTCCTTTGCATGCCTTTTTGTTTTATACCCATTACCAAAGTGCCACAGCTCACAGCCTTTAGTGAGGGAGCTAAAATAATAACATTTAGATTAAAGAGGTTGTAATTCATCTGGCAGTGACGTCTTCTAAAAACCTGCTTGTGATCCTTACCGTCCAACGCATTTAGATATCTCAGGCATTTTAGTAACTCGTGTTTATGGGAAAAGGGATTTATTTAAACAAAAAAAAAAAAAAACGTTTTAATGGCTGTTTTATTTTGTTTAACTTTTATGTTTATTGGACAAAAAAATGGAAATATCTTTTTTTTGTGTTTAAAAAAAAAAGGAAGTAAATTATCAAAGCATGAATTGCACAATGGAGCGACGAGGGAACGAGTTTAAATGTGTTTAAAAATGCTTTTTTTTGTTCCTAAATCTACGATTTAATAATGTCTGGATCAGATTTCTTCTATAAACTGTTTAAACAAGCAATCTTTTAAAAATTAAAAGACTATTTTGACAGTTTTTACAGTGTCTGGCAAAATGAAACGTGGCAACTGTCATTTATTTAATAAAAGACTATTTAAGCATCAAATTGTGCTTACTGTAATTTTTGACATACTAACTAGAAATGATCATTTATTACGTTTACTACAACAGAATTAATGTTTGGGAAGCAGGCACACTGCATTAAAATTACACGTTACAGTGGCGGTTCCTTATATGGGCGACATGGGCGGCCGTCCAGGGCGGCCTCCAGCAGGGGGCAGCATAACATTGCACAGTTTAGGAAAAGAAGAAGAGGAGACACCGCTCGTTTTTTTTTTTTTCTTAAAAAAAATATATTTTACAACTTTTTTTTTAACAACATATAACACAACACCACTACTGCGCTGCTCCTGGGCCACCCAGCCCCTCATTTGTTCACATGTCATCAGTTTATCACCGCAGCAGCTGCAGGGGCTGCACCTCCTCAACCCAGGGCCGCCCCACCTCCACTTTTTGTTTTGTTTACGTGCCCGGAGGTGACACGAAAGTGAGGTCCTTATCCATAAGTGCGGTCAGTGGAAAGACGGAAGGGAGAAAAAGCAAGGGTGGTGCAGAGAAGAATTAAAAAAGATTCTGGAAACAGATGCAGCTAAATGTACAAACATTGACAAGTTTCACTCAAACAGCTGCAGCTTGTAAATGAGGACGATGAAACTGGTAAGACATGTTGAACTTTGCCGCAAAACACAGTTCAAGTTAATTATCAAGTCATTTAGTTTTAGCAGGTCGCTTTCGTAAATGAGCCCATGAGGTTCAAAAGATTTACCTGACTAAATAAAGGTTGAATGAAAAAAAAAATTAGACGGTCTAAATGTGAAACCTGAGAAATATTCATTATTAGGTAGTTTATGTAAGAGTATGTGTTTTAAATGTGTGTATGTATGTGTATACTGTATATGTATATATACTTACATTTGAATGCATACAAACAAACAATAGGTACAGTATTAATATGTATGGAGAGCTATTTCATCTTAAATTAAATAAAAAAATAAATAAAATAAAAGTCCCTGAAATGTGTAAAGTAGCTTTACAAAATAAAGTATCACAACATAGAACTCTATTATTAAATAAATAAATAGAGATTAAAAATAAATAAATGGGGGAACACTAAACTTTTCTATTTAAATGTTTTATTTAATTGTAACATTTATTTATTTAATTCTTCATTTATTTTTATTTTTTATTTAATTAAAATTTTCTTAATAATTTTCAAATAACACTATTTATTTAAATTTGACTGAAATGGCTTTCCATTACATACATATGTTTCTATGCTTCTAGTATTCATGAAAGTTGGATTATTACACGGTGTAATTTATTGTTGTCGCGAAGAATTTAAAATACTTTTCCCAAGATGCTTCGCGGTCCCGGAAATGTCCTGGCAGCTCACCGGATATCTGCACGCGGCGCCCCGACTAGGCCCTTTTCCGTCTCAGAGAAGTGTGGTGCAGAACGGCAGGCACAAGTGAGTGAAAGAAAACCGCTTTAACTCGGTTTAAATGTTGTGATATTATAGTAAAACCGGACATTTGAAAGCGGAGTTTCGTCCAATTACTCGATAAGTTAGTTCATAACTTTTCATTTTCGCAGAAACATTGTTTTATTCTTTTTCAGTGTTGTCGTGTTAGCACTTAGCTTGTCTGCTAGCGCATGTCTAGCGGCATGCGCAGCCTCCTTGTTAGATGTTACTTGTAGCACACCAATGACAGATGATTTTTAATTTTCAAATGTATTTTCCCCCCACATAAGTTGTTTAAATGCGCTACGAAACCATTTCCACGAAATATTCACGTATTTAATGTCTCAGACGGCGGTTAGCTTGCTAGCTGCTTTAACGACCTAATAAATAGAACTTGAATAAGCTCCTAGCTGCAGTTATTTAATACTGATATCTCGTGCCAAATATTTTCTGTTTATTGCTGTTGGCGTTTTATTATCATAGGGATTATAAGTTTGTAGTGCTTTGTTCTCCATTGAAACGAGTGACGTCATCAGTGGCTCACTTTATGCCTTTTCCTCTCCACGTCTCTGCAGTGTCTGAGTCGTGGGAGACTGCTCCAGCTGTGGCTGAGAGCCCTGAGATCAAGCTTTTTGGAAAGTGGAGCACTGATGATGTTCAGATCAATGACATCTCACTGCAGGTACGTTTCAAACAGTTTGTGATCATCTAAGCGAGGCTAGAGTCACGCCTGGACACTGACCCGTTGTCCTGGTGTGCTAGAGCACTCGTAGAGCAACTGATCTCCGCTTATTCATTGGCTGTAGTCTCACGTGGCCCAGCCATTCGCCAGCACAGATACACCACTCACCTGAACGACACCATTTGCAGGTGTCTTTTATTATGATGTGATTAAAGATGCCACTGCTTTACTGCAGGATTACATTGCTGTGAAAGAGAAGTACGCCAAGTATCTTCCACACTCCGGAGGGCGTTATGCCGCCAAGCGTTTCAGGAAGGCTCAGTGCCCCATCGTGGAGCGTCTGACCAACTCCATGATGATGCACGGCCGCAACAACGGCAAGAAGCTGATGACCATGCGCATCGTCAAGCACGCATTCGAGATCATCCATCTGCTAACCGGAGAGGTACTGTAATGTTTTTCAGTTTTTATGTGCAAGCTTTTTGAATAACTGCATTAAATGAAATCGTGTTGACACAATTTAAACTGTAACTCAGTTTCACCTGCCTTAGAAACTTTAAATGGGCCACTGCTGTACATGAAGCACTTCGTCTTTATTTTTCCGGAAAACTTTTTTTTTTTTTTAAGTAGTTGTAAAACTAGTTTGTCACCATTAAATCCTGCAGATTTGTGTTGGATACTGTTATGAAAAAAGAGAACGGAAAAATGTAAAAATAGAGGTGCAGCCAAGCCAAATGGGTGGTGAAGACGGTGTTTGTTGTACATACGGTAGTTATTTTTCCAATTTTGTCTCCAGAATCCTCTGCAGGTCTTGGTCAATGCCATCATCAACAGCGGGCCCCGTGAGGACTCCACCCGTATCGGTCGTGCTGGTACCGTCAGGAGGCAGGCCGTGGACGTGTCGCCTCTTCGCAGAGTCAACCAGGTAACACAAACACCCTCGTAATAATAAATACGGAGCAATCGTCAGTATTATGACCAAATCTGACATGTTTACTGATTGCTGTAAGCGAGGCTAGAGTCACGCCTGGACATTGCTCATTGTGTTGGTGTGCTAGAGCAGTGTTTTTCAACCAGTGTGCCGCGGAACAGCAGTGTGCCGCGAGAGATCGTCTGGTGTGCCGTGAAAAATTAGTAAATTATGAAATTTTTATTAACTGGTGTAATTTCCTTACCGCGCGATAGGTGGCAGTATAGAGCATAGCGTCGCACATTAAAACAAGAGAAGTAGCGGTGCATGAACGTGACGTGAGCAGTGAGCAAAACAAACCAACAGCGAGGATCTTCTCAAACAAACAGCGATGGAAAACTTTTTCAAAAGAAAAAATACTAAATCCGGTCTGGTCCCTGGACAAAATTCGGACCCAGATGAAGGCCCAAGTGGAAATCAGAAGAAGGCAGAAACTGTGAACGTGAGACTGTACAGTAAGGCTTACATCTCTTTTGGATTTACTTTTAGCTATTTTGACATTGCTCCCATTTTCCACAACATATCTGTGCAAAGTGAGCTTCTCCAGCCTAACTGCCATGAAAACTAAAAGCAGAGAGAGACTGAAAGCTGTTGAGGAAGAGCTTTGTGTGTGTTTTTCTTCAATTCCTGCCAGAATATCAGCTTTGTGTTCATCCAAACAGGCACAGGTTTCACACTAAGTGAGTAAAATGTAGAGAGAATGGTAGCACTATTCAGGTGTATTTGAAGGCATGTTAAGTGCAGTTTCATCCTCTTTAATTTTAAGACCACATTGGTGTGGCACTGTTCAGGTGTATTTGAAGGCATGTTAAGTGTAATTTCATCCTCTTTAATTTTAAGACCACATTGGTGTGGCACTGTTCAGGTGTATTTGAAGGCATGTTAAGTGCAATTTCATCCTCTTTAATTTTAAGACCACATTGGTGTGGCACTGTTCAGGTGTATTTGAAGGCATGTTAAGTGCAATTTCATGTTAAGTGCACTTTGAAATAAGAAATATAGAACATGATGAAAATACATTTTTGTGTTAATTTCATTCCTATTCAAGACACTTTGATAAGAATGACTATATATTTAATGTAAATGGTAAATGGAGCTTATTTATATAGCGCTTTCCAGCCCCCTGTGAGGAGCCCCAAAGCGCTTTACAATACCAGCCATCCACCCATTCATTCAGACATTCATACACCGGTAGTGGTAAATGTAGGCGGATACAGTGTATCTATGTTTACAATTTTGGTTGGTGGTGTACCTCGGGATTTTTTCAATGAAAACACTGTGCCTTGGCTCAAAAAAGGTTGAAAAACACTGTGCTAGAGTGCTCGTAGATTAAAGCTCTTTGTTTATTCGTTGGCTGCAGTCTATTGTGACCCAGTCAATCTCCAACTCAAGATACAACCCACTGCTGCTCTGTGTTCAGCAAACTAAAGGAAACTTCCCGTGAGTGCATTGACTCTTAACGAGCTGTCGTTCTGCAGGCCATCTGGCTGTTGTGCACAGGAGCAAGAGAAGCTGCTTTCAGGAACATCAAGACCATCGCTGAGTGTCTGGCTGACGAGCTGATCAACGCAGCCAAGGTACTGTACCTGAGCAGATCTTTAAAACTAGTTCCTGTGTGGTGAAATGATTTAGGAACTGAATCCGCATTTCTTGCTCCTCCAGGGTTCGTCTAACTCGTACGCCATCAAGAAGAAGGACGAGTTGGAGAGAGTCGCCAAGTCCAACCGTTAAACACGTTCGCTTCCTAACAAAACTAATAAATTTGAAGAACTGTCATGGATTATGTGATCATTTGGAAAAACCTACTGGAAGATAAAAATTAAAATAAACCTCGGCAGAAAAGATAATTAAAGATGATGGACAGAAAACTGAGTCTTTTCTAACAGTTGCATTTTATTACGTACTTCAAACACAGGAAAGCTAAAACTAATTGTGCATTTAGCTAATTACTAAAACATTGTCCTGAATGAGGGTCTCACGGGTCAGACGCAGGTTTTCCTTCAACAGAATTACCAGTAGCTCAAACCATTGACAAAAACACGCTGTAGTTTGTAAACTTTTGTCAGATTTGATCAGATTTAGCAACAATAAAGGAGCTCTCACTGCTGACGGGTACAAAAAGACGTGTCAGAACAGGCGCAATTAAGAGCTAAAATGGGGGGGGGGAAATTAACTTAGTGGTCCTAAAAGAATGCGGCGCTGCAGCTGAGCCTCATTAAAGCTGTGACGTCAGCAAGAAGCTGATGACCATGCGCATCGTCGAGCACGCATTTGAGATCATCCATCTGCTAACCGGGGAGGTACTGTAACATTTTTCTGTTTTATGTGCAAGATTTTTGAATAACCGCATTGAATGAAATCGTGTTGACACAATTCCAACTACCGGTAACTCAGTTTCACCTGCCTTGGAAACTTTAAATGGGCCACTGCTGTACATGAAGCACTTCGTCTTTATTTTTCCAGAAAACTTAATTATATACTTTTTTTTTTTTTTATAGTACATGTAGTTGTAAAACTAGTTTGTCACCATTAAATCCTGCTGTTCAGATTTGAGTTGGATACTGTTCTCAAGCGCATGTGTAGCGGCATGCGCAGCCTCCTTAATAGATGTTACTTGTAGCGCACCATGACAGATGATTTTTGTTTTTCAAATGTATTTTCCCCCACATGAAAAATTAATTGAATGCGCCACGAAACCATTTCCACGGAATATTCCCGTATGTCTTACACGGCAGTAAGCTTGCTAGCTGCTAACGCCTACAGCGACCTAATAAATCGAACTTGAATAAGCTGTAGTTATTTAATACTGATATCTCGTGCCAAATATTTTCTGTTTATTGCTGTTGGCGTTTGATTATCATCATAGGGGATTATAAGTTTGTAGTGCTTTGCTCTCC
>JBBPBX010010744.1:0-14977 GCA_038048925.1 Garcialebias charrua | reverse complement strand
AAAACCACTGGCTGGAAATCTGAGCAACTTGTGGGTGTGACTGAACATGAGAATTACTCAGAACATTACAAAATGTCAGGGAGGGATTTTTGTAAAGTAAAAAAACAAACTTAGATCTAGGTTGATTTTTCTTTTCTATCAAGTGGTTCTGGTGAAGAAACAATTTTGTAACATTTGGGAGACAAAAGACAAATTAAATGTTTTACAGCTTGAGCGTCATCAATCTGAAATATAGTTTCGAAAAACTGGATTTTAGTCTGAAGTGAATTTAAACAGAATGGTCTCATTAGAAGATTGGTAACTCTAAATAGCCTATATGCCACGGGCTTCCGTTCCAGCACCTCCGCAGTCATTAAACAGACGGCGCACTTCCGGTTAGCGGGAAAGACACGAACATAAATGACTAAATACAATTAATAAAACATCGGCATACACACCAATAACAACTCTATACACATATAAAACCATATAAAATTATGGCGACGTTCCCCCTACGGATAGCCGCGATAAATGTTCGCCGAAACCCCCCCGCGGAACAGCTGTTCCCACCGGTGGGCGGACACAACGGTACTCACGTGTAGTGCCGGTAGCGCGCGGCCGCTTCCCGTTTCGGGTCGTTGTCATGGTTTGCTACTAGGAGCTAACGCTAGCAACAACGGAGGTGGATGGGAACCGGAAGTGGCGGGTAGGTGTTGCATTTTGCCGGAAGTACGTCACGCCCCCCGTGGCATATAGGCTATTGACCCTGGGTGTGAGTGAGACAGGTCCCTCTTGTAAATGAGTCCCCGTGGCTCAACGAGGCTAGCCTGTATAAATAAAGGTTGAATGAAAAGCTGATGAATAAAGGCCGGCAGTCATGGCCTGTGTGTCAGCAAAATAACTCATGAACCACTGAACAACTTTTAAAGATGTGTAGCTACTTAAAGTGCGACTAAACCCCTGTGGATCTGTAACTCCTTCAAAAATCTCCCTGAAAATGGGCGTGTCGAGAGACAAGGAGGGGTGGAGGTAGAGTTGTGCTTTTGTTCACGCCTCCACCTGCAACAACCTAAAACAAATTAAACCTCTAGCCAACAACATACACCAAGCAACAACAAAGAATAAACATGTAGATGTATTTATCCATTCCACCCATTCCATCCAAAACCAAAGGCCTAAAACAATGAAAATGAAAAGAAAAATAAAACCGCTTGTCAGGAGTGAAATGCAGCACTTCCATATAAGGTATGCACTTCTCATCTCTGCAGGGGATTGGCTCTGCTTGAACCACCTGTGTGACATCACACATGAGCAGACATGTCACACATGAGCATTTGCACAAATAAGAAAATTAAGGTGTAATCCACCAGTTCAACCCATAGAACTACCGTAAACACATTTTTAGACCAAATATTGCCAATTTACACAGATATGCACAATTATGTGAGAATAAACACAGCCATAGTGCTAGATAACATTTTAAACACGTTCTAGGGAGTTTATCAGCTGAAAAAAGTTAATTTTGGGTTTAGTCACACTTTAAAGAGCTAAAGTTTGGTGGTAGTAGCCAAGTCATCCCCAACATATATCATATTTTCCGGCCTTTAAGTGGCTCTGCCCCATAAGTCGCTTTAGTCCAATAAATTGGAAAAATCCATAAACGTGTCGCACCTCTAGGGGTGGGCGATATGGCTCAAAAATTATATCGTGATATTTTCGAGCATTATCACGATAACGATAAATTTGTGATATAACCACAAAAAAAAAGGATTTACAGTATTTGACAAATTTAACTTAACATGTTGCTTTGCAGTATTATATAAAATTTTAAAAAACAAGGGGTAATTTTACTGAAATTACTTTTTTTAGTAAAGTATTCAGTCTCCCAAGTATAAAAAAATAAAAATGATCTGTTACAGTATTTAGATTAGATTATGTTACGACCCGGCTCAGCCAGGAGAAGCGGAAGTAACATTAAAAACCCAGATGGAACGAGGTTGAGTAAAAGTAACAATTTAATTGGTCAGTTTAAAATAAAATTTTCATTAGCAAAAGGAGGGGTACTTTCACACATGTTTCATTCAAAAACAAAATTTGGTCCTAACTTAAAGAGGAGCCACTTGCTCCCACACAAAAGTCAGGGTAGGGCTGAAAGGCGTGCAGCTCCTGAAGCTTGTTAGTGTTTCAGCTTCTTCTGTTCCTGCAGGAACGTGTCATTTCTCTGATTCATTTTTTTAACTGAACTGCTGTAAACCGACTGTGGAACCTAGACAGCTGAGCTGCGCGTGTTTGAGATAACAGCGAGGCTGCAACCGGCAGCACGCAACGGCTGCAGAGCGGGAGCTTGAGAGCTGCGCGCAGGCACAGAGAGGGAGAAGGGTCCGTGTGTTGTTTGTTTTTTTAGCTTTTTAGCCAGCAAATATTGCACGCAGACTGGTGGAGGGAGGTGCGCAGTTCTGTTTTGTCGGTTTAAGCGCTCGGTTGTTAAGGGGGCGGGGCGTTCTGACGTATTGCGTCATGAAATTAGCATATCATGATATCATTTTTTTGCCCGGGCAAGCTGTTTTTACCGGTATTATCGTGGACGATATGATATGGCCCAGCCCTACGCACCTCTGCATACATTGCATCAATTATGCGTCACCGCTGACCTCTGACAACCCGGAAATGTGGGCCGGTGTTTTGCCCAAAATGGATTGGCTGCAAATGTTGGCCACAGGAGAGTGTACGGAAAGACTTTAACAAGATTAACACAGTAAAAACAATTATTTGTTTGCTGAGAATTATAGCAAAGATGCGTCTGAGCTGAACTTTACTTTAATAAATGCATGTAATGGTCAAATAAGCTGAATTTAAAAAAATATATAGCTTTGCTATTTCGCGCAACAAGCGGATACGCTTCATTTCTTTAAAATTTAACAATATACAGTAAACAACTAAAAATATATATTTGTTGGCTGACATTAACCTTTCCTTAATAAATTCACGTAATGGTCAAATCAGCTGGATTTAAATAGTTTCGCTTTGACGTCTTCCAAACGGTTGCGCGCGCTGCAAAAATAAATTGAAAATAAATCGAATTTTCGCTCAAACATCTCCTACAGCTAAAAGGTAAATATCCATCCAGTGATTACTTTCTGTAAGTTTCATCAAAATCTGTTGTGTGGTTCATGAACTATTTTGCTAACAAGGTAACAGTAGTTCAGACCTCCAGAGAGCAGGAGGCCGTGCTGCGACAGAGTGAGTCCGAGCGGAGGAGGCTTCTGTCGGACACATGAGCTGGGAACGGTCGGTGGACCCTAGCGACCGAAAGTGGTACTGCTCCATTTTTTTTTCGTCAGAATGAATGGAAACTGTCATATCTCAGCCAAAAATATGGGGGGAAAATCCATAAATATGTCGCTTCGCCCCATAAGTCGCAGGACATGAAAATAAGTTTTAAAAAACTGCGACTTATAGGCCGGAAAATACGGTAATCTGAGCACTGAAAAACTGCATGACCTTTGCTCATAACGTCAGTCTGCACGGTGGAAGCCCATACGCATTATTTTACCAGTTTACTTAGTCACGTTTAAGGCCTTTTTATAAGGTCAGAAATGGTCCAAACACGCCCACTGTAGCTTTAAACAAACAGTGGAGATGCTTTTTCAGTGGGAATCGACCTAATGAGCCTAACTGAGTAGAAACGACTCATTTTACTTACTGAAGTACGATGAGAACTCCTATTTGAAGCTTTTATAGGATCTGTGGGGTTAAATCTGACATAAAACTCCTCGGGTGAACTCACAGAGACGCTCTCAGGACATTCCTCAGCGGGTCTGTGCAGCAGGAAGTCTCTCTTGGACGGGCCTTTAATGTAGATGCAGTTGGCTGCAGATTCCTCGGGCACAGTGAGCACTTCGTAGTGGTGGTCCGTCAGCTGTTCCATCATCTAAAATATAAAAAGCAAAGAGTTACGCACAGAGTGGAAGCTTGAAGCGATCAGAAGATCCTCGCAGTTCATGTAGGAGGAATCAGAACTGGCTTTTATTTTTATTTTTTTTAAAAAGGTTCAGCTGTTTGGAACGTCTTCAAATGAACAACGTCCAGTTTTTAAGTCTGTTTGATCAGCAGTTAGGAAAGTGGAGCTTTATGTGCTTAATGTTTTCTTTTTAGCTAGAAATTAAAATAAACATGAACGCATTAAGTTTAGCCCCAAATTTGGTCATAAAACACCAAGTGAGGGGTTTTAACAGATCTCCAGCAATCAAAACTTCAAAATGATCCCTTGTGTCTTATAATTTATCTATAATAATTAAAAGAGAGGAAAACATTTGTGGTAAAAGTTCCTGAAGCCGTCGGTTAAATAAACTTTTTAAAGATGGTTTTCTTTAACCAGGTGGAAAGCCTTCGTGGATCAAAAGCCAAAACGACTTCTTTAAAGGTTACTTTTGTGAGTGCGGTGCAGGACGTGAACTTTCTTACCCGCAGCGTCTTCTTGGCCCCATCGGTGTTGCTGGCGACGATCGTGCCCGGACCCCCCATGGAGCAGACGTCCTTCAGCCGGGCTCCGCCGCACACGGGGACGGTGGACACGGCGAAGTCCTGAACAGGTGGAGTTTGAAATTAAACACTGCAGCTGCAGAAACATCCACGACTTCACCTCAAGATAAACTCCGTTCAGGCAGCGTCAATCTGAGACGAATCCTCAAGAAAACAACATTTTTATATTTTGCCGATTCAAGTTCAAAACGTCTCATTGAGGAACATTTGGCTAAACATGACTCCACTTACTGTAACAGTTGAGCTCAACTTTACACAGTAATCTAAGGCTGGCCTAGTCTCAGCTGCTGATCTCTGTCACCCATGACTCAGTTACCTCATTACTGAAGGAAAAACAAGTAGCATACCGTATTTTTCGCCATATAAGACACCTTTTGCATACATTTGCACGTCCTGCAACTTATACACCGAAGCGACCAATATAAGTTTTTTTCCACCATATTTATAACACGATTCATAGGCCCAGATCTCCTTAATTTTGGGAAATCGGCCAATGCTTGCATGAGAAACCGATTTTACAGATTTTTTTTAGTTTTAACAACAATTGTCTAAACTTCACTTATATTTCAGAGCACTACCTTGTGACCATTTAAAACAAGTTTGCATTGTTTCTAGAATATTGTTCAAGGGTCTGTTTTTCAACAAAATAAGACTGAAATTTGAAGGCGCATTGTGACCTTACAACATCTAACGGTGTTGCTTATAAAACAAATTCGGTATCGGCCAAAATCGGAATCGGCAAGTCAGACTTTGTAGAAATCGGTTATCAACCAAAAAACTGCGATCGGTGCACCCCTACAATTTTTGGTTGAGATCTGACTATTTAATTCATTCTGATGTGGAAAATATTGAACACTACCATTTTCAGCCATGAGAGGGCACTCAATACGGCAAGCCAAACGTCTCAATAGGTAAACATGGCTATTAATGAGACAATTAGTTTGCCATACAAATCCACCTACGTCTCGCTCCGGAACGACGCCCAGGCGAAATGCAGCTGATTTGACCATTAAAGTACATTTATTAAGGAAAAGTTCAACTGAGACACACCTTTGCTATAAAGTCGAGCAAACAAATAATTATTTTTAGGTGATTATCTTGGTAAATTTCAAAGAAATGCACAGCGAGTCCTCCCTCTGAGCCGCAAATCATCTTTTTAAATGCAGCTGATTTGGCCGTCAAAGTGTATTTATTACTGTAAGTAAAAGTTAGACCGAGACACAACTTTTGAGAAAAAAAATTGTTTTTAAGTGTTAATCTTGTTAAAGTCCTCCCGTGCACGCTCACGCGGCCGCCATTGGGCAGCCAATCGATTTTTGGAACAACACCGACCCACATTTCCGGGTTATCAGCGGTGAAGCACAATAGATGCGACTTATACAGCGAAGCGACTTATTTATGTTTTTCCCACTTTATTAGACTTACTTGGACTGATGTGACTTATACAGCAGCAAGTAAGTTAAGTTTTGTAAATAAAAACTGAAAAAAGCCTAAAACCTGAATCTGAATTGGAGAACGATCACATCTTGAAATGATCGGCTGGTCTTCCTCTTTAATCCTGTCCTGACGGCTCACACACGCCATAAACACATTCAGCATGAGGGGATGCAGAGTGTGCACGAGTAAAAGCACTTAGAGGAAGTGAGGGAATCAATATGTGGGTGGGTCTTGTCAGGCCGATGGGAGCGGAGCGGAACAACCTCATCCATCACCGTTCAACCACGAGAATTCCTAAAATGCAATAAAGCGAACGAGCACCTGCTCTCCTCGGCAGCTCCGTTGTTTTTCTTACGACAGTGTTTGGCAACAAGACGACGCCTCTCACTCTCTAAAATCTGTCCATATGTTTAGTCCTGCAGCTGAGAGCCGTCCACACGGGGAGCAGGTTCAATTGTCTTACTACTACGGTAGTTTATTTACTTTTCACTTTCCCTTCGTGCTTCTTACCCTGAACGTGTCTGCCAGCACTTCGGCTCCTCTTCGGTTGGTGTGGGAGGAAACGCCAACAAAGAACTCCCTCCCAGTGAAGAGGACATCGCTGCCTTCCAGCGTGGCCCCCCCGGAGTCTCCCTGTTCTCCCCCCATCTCGACCACCGTCAGGTTGAGCTCGGACATCACCCTCCTCACCGCCTCCGCCTGTGGACAAAAAAAAAAGTCAAAGTCAACTTTGTCAGAACTGCAATATGTACAGGACATACACAGGATTGAAATTGCGTTTCTCTCAGTCCCTCGGTGCAACAGTAACCATTTAAACACTAAAACACTGAAACATTTAATAAACATAAGCATAAAATAGTAAAAGTGTAACACTGTCCTGAGTTTTTGCATAGTAGTATAAAAGTATGAAAATTTACACCAACACTAAAACACTAAACATTTAATGAACATAAGCATAAAATGAAATAATAAAAGTGTAATACTGTCCTGAGTTTTTGCATAGTAGTATAAAAAAGTATAAAAAGTATATCTATAAAATAAACTGAAGGTTCTAGCATTGACATTTGCAAAGAGTGGCAAAGCAGCATATGAGTTAATGTACACAGTATATGTATGAGGTAGTTGATGTTGGTATAGAGGCAAAGTGGCATATGCAGTAAGGCACATTGGGCATCCTTAAATAAGGCTAGTCAGAGAATACTGTATATGTATCAGCAGTAGTGTAGATATAAAAGTAGTGTAAATGTAAACAGTAGTAATAAATGTAAACAGTAGTAATAAATGTAAACCGTATTAATAAATGTAAACAGTGAATGTAAACAGTAGTATGACTATAGGCAGTAATGTAATACAAACATTAGTGCAAATATGAGAAGTAGTGCAAACTGAATGAGCACATGACCGAGAGTTTAGTGAATAACCCGTTTGATGACACAGAGTCCAGTGTTAAAAACTTTGTGTTGAGTGGTAATGTGTGAGAAAGTTTTTTGTGTTAAGGCAGTTCAAATGGGAGGGGAGGCAGAGCAGGCAGAGTGTTTAGCATTCTGACTGCCTGATGAACAGAGCTGTCTCTCAGTCTGCTGGTTCGAGCCTGGAGACTCCTCAGTCTCCTCCCTGATGGCAGCAGTCTGAAGCAGCTGTGTAGTGGGTGTGTGGGATCACCTGCCATGCAAAAAGAAACTGGGTTTACGTTTAAATTCAACGAGGCTCTGCTTTTTGAGTAAACTGAGCAGAATTGAGCATTTCAAATATCCGATCACGTGATTTATTCTGCAAGACGTCAAGATGTTTGTTCTCGTCGTCGCAGCTGCATTATAATGAAAACTACGTCTTTTTGCGCTGGCTCTGCCTCCAAGAACATGTTCTGTGCTCGAGCTCCCGGCACAACTTCTGTCTCGCAGGGTACGAGCCAAGCATTGTGTGATTGGTCACAACTTCTTGCAAAATCTGCTTCAACTGCTCGGCTGAGGAGCAGCTGTGCACCTCGACCGGGCGAAGCAGGAGCACGTTCCCTCACAGTCTGTCAGAAACATGTCAACCTCTTCGTGAGTGACAAATTAAAATATTGCTTCTCCTCAGTTAAAGGTTCAGTATGTAATTTCTGGAACACGCTGGAACTCAGGAAAATTTTGAACAGAGACACGTTTCTGGTCCCTCCCCCTCAGAGCCATATTTGGCTTTGTTACCCGTGCTCTGCTGAAATTCAAATTCAAGCTCTGTTTTTATTGGCTGATTCAAATTCAAGCTCTGTTTTTATTGGCTGGTTACAAACTCTGTTTTTATTGGCTGGTTAACGGTGGGTCACTGTGGCTTTTTAGAAATGCTTTTAGAGAAGCAAGGGGACAATAGTTTTTTTCAGAGATTACTTGTCTAAAATCAGTGTCAGGAGGTAGTGACAGAGTGAAGAAATATGTTAAAAATATATTGTTAGAAAACTTACATACAGCTCCTTTAACAACAGGATTAATCGACCTTGCTCCTCTATCATCATCTGAAAACAAGCAAGTGTGCTCTCTAGTTTCTGTTTGAAGAGAAACTTACCAGGATTAGTCACTGGGCGATGTGGAAAGACGAGAACACGTCTTGTGTCTTGTGTAGCCCAACAGTGGAAGCTGTTGATTAAAACTGGCCTTTACGTTGAAATAAATCTCACCATGTGAAGCTTATTACTTTAATCATGAAGTTTAGACCAAACCACTCACGCAAAGTCTTACAGCAGCTGTGGATGAGTGGTTAGAGCTGTCACCCTCCAATGGGACAGTTGGGGGTTCGATTCCACCAGCAGTCACATGCTGAAGTGTCCCTGGGCAAGACACTGAACCCCTCACTGCCTCCGATGTGTGTCCCGTCAGTGTATGAATGTGACAAAGCTCATTCAGATTATCTTTGTAGTAGTGCTGTTTGAATGTGTGTGTGTGTGTGTGTGTGGAGGTAAATGATGTAAAACACTTTGAGCATCTTCATTAGATAGAAATGTGTTATATTCAATTTAATTATTATTATTTTGTCTGATCATTCATAAACATCAAGAGATCATTTTGCCATGTGACAGAAACAAAAACTGAAAGAGGGTGAATGTTCTGAAACTCCACTTTTAGGATAAACACCAGATTAGGAGCACTATAGAAGGATTAGGGCGGGGCGGGGGGGGTCCCTGCGGTGTTACCTCACTGCGCCGCTGCTGTTTGAAGGGCCTGGTGATGAGCACTGTGTCTCCCTGGACGACGGCCACATCCTCGATCCTCCAGCTTTCTGGCAGCTCGGGGTCAGGGGGGATTTCAATCAGCTGCAGGCCGACCTTCTGCCTCAGCGCGCCCGTCAAGCAGCCGAACTGACGCTGAGCTTTGGCCAGGTCCACCGTCACCTCCCTAGTCTCGTCTCCCACCGGGTTCCCAAAAGTCTCCGGGATGCCCCGCACCACGGCGTGGGTGAACCGGCCATAAGGACACACGTTCGCCATGACGTCTGTAAAGATGCAAATGTCGCTGCTTTGCCAAAGAGGTTTGTTTGTGAGAGACAGATTTGAAGAAGGGTCTAGACGGAGGTGAAGATGTGATCCAGGAGGATGGAGGTCATCTTCATCGTCCGGGAAGAAACTAAATCTGAGACAGAAAACAAGTCAAGGTCAGGAAATAAAACCTTCTGCAAACATTTCATTTGATCTCTAAATGTATGAACTTATTACAGAATGGCAAGGATGCTGAAATAATACAGAGCTTGTCAGACAGACAAAGCAGCGTTGTTCGGTTAGATTGACACAGATTAATTAACAAAGATATGCTGCAGTCTTGTTCAGATGGGAGACAATTGCTCTTTATCCATCTTTCCTGTAACTCAAAGCAGTCTCCCACTGAGATTCCTCCAAAACCCCCACTCCACGCAGGATGTCTCCTTCATAACTTGTGCAACAAGTCCAACATTTGCAGCTGTTTAAATACAAACAAACATAAAACACACCGAGGGACACCCAAGTAACAGAGAACGTTAACTAACGTTCTGGTATGGTTCTTACATGGTTCTGTTAGATCACAACGTTCTTAGAACGTTCTTTGAAGGTTTTGACTAACGTTTGAACAAACCTAGATATAACGTTCTAACCTAACGTTCTTAGAACGTTCTTTGAAGGTTTTGACTAACGTTTGAACAAACCTAGATATAACGTTCTAACCTAACGTTCTTAGAACGTTCAACAAACGTTCCCTTTGCCATCTGCCAGTTTCTACACAAAGTATTTTCACACTGGTTTATTTTTCTGTTTTAAACGTTTTGTCAGTTTTTTGAAACAGCTCGAGCTGTTTTTTTATATTGTCTATATATATATATATATATATATATATATATATATATATATATATATATATATATATATATATTATATATATATATATATATATATATAGTATATTGTTATTATTATTATTGAGCATGCATCAGGGTATTATTATTATCATCATTATTATTATCATTATTCAATTTTATTCTGCATTACTCCAGGCGTACGTGAAACGTGAAGTTGTTTGCTTTCTGCCCTTTTGTATGTCCCAACCAATCAACGCCACTCTTGCTTATCAGGTTGCATGTGAACTTTGTCCTAACCAATCAACGCCACTCTTGTTTATCAGGTTGCATGTGAACTTTGTCCTAACCAATCAACGCCACTCTTGTTTATCGAGGGAAGTAGCATGTGATCATATCCAACCAATCAACGCTTCGCGCGCTTCGTTCAAATGTAGCTATATCCTGTTCATCTGCTGCTGGGACAAGAAGCTGTTGTCTCGGTCTCGGACTCAGCGCTTGTAAAACTTGCTTTTTATTAGACGTCGACTGGTCTGACTCTGGACGACGACTGGACATTCAGTTGGAAGTTGAAGGTATCGGTTCTGTTTTCTTTATTTGCTAGCTGTTTTAGCTCTGTTACTTGAATGAACAAAACCTGCTGTTGCTAAAAGCTAAGCTAACAACGAGCTAAAACGGGTGTTTATGCTGCTGAGGCAGATAATTTGAGGAAAGTAAAACACTGCAGGTTAGGTTATTCTAGCGTTTAAATAAGCCATATAATGTATGCTACGAGTTGGTTTTTTTTGGCTTAGTTCCTGGATGGTTTTTCAAGCCGGGAATGGCGCTCTGTTTCCGGGCAGCTGCTGTCAGCTTCCCTCTGGAGCTCCGTGGGTGGCTGCGCATCATATCATAACAGCTACAATATAAAGCCATGTAAACACTAAAAACAGGAACATGTCTGTGTTGGTTTATGCCATGAACTTAGCAGATGTAAAGCCATTTAACATTTTATTTAATTTATTTATTCATTCATTTAAAAGAGACAAAATAAAACAAATTAATCAAAAATAAAACATTGAATGAAAAGAGTGCAGAAAGAAGAAAAAAATCTTATATCACCCCATTATTTAAAATAATATATAAAATAACTTTAAACAAACAATCACTTAACTCCATATCTGTAAAATTAACTGAATTATAACCATTTTTGAGTTTGGCTTATTTCAATTGCCTGCTGCAGCCATCTTCAATTCAATTGTACTCAAAAGTTAATCAGCAGTAAAGAAACATCTGTTTATTATTTCTTGAAAGATTTTTCAAAATCTGTCCAGAGGGTCATGAGATATTTTGCTAACAGACCAACATCATTGATTCCAAATAAATAACGCCAGTGGTGGAGAAAGTACTCAAACACTGTACTTAAGTAAAAGTACAAATAAACAGACAAAATGTACTCTAGTAAAAGTAGAAGTACCATATTAATGTTTTTACTTAAGTAAAAGTAAATAAGTACTTGCTTTTAAAAATACTTAAAGTATTAAAGTAAAAGTACTTGCTGAATGTATTACCTAATGCAATGGTTTACAAAATCATCAAGTGTGCGTATATTTTCTGTAACAATACATTAATAGTGTTGAGTCATTTTAATGAACAATGCTGCAGATAATACATGTTTTTATTGTGTTTACTCTGACACAGTTCACACTTGGACTTGTGATTCTGTGCGTCAGTATTTCAGGGATGACATGAAGAGTTAAATGTCATTAAGTAAAATAAGAAAGAGGAATGATTTTACCTTTGAACATTTTTATTTAACACAAACCAATGTGTCATTTTAACTGCAGTAAACACGTTTAAGTAAAAGTTGTCTGTTTGAAAAAAGGAGCATTAGACCTAACAAAGGAACATCTGATCATTTCAACTCCAGTTTGTCTTCAACTCTAGTTAAAATACTGTCTAGTCAACCTTGTAATGGGTCAATAGTGAACAATATTTTAACTTCCTGACACCATTTTCGAAACTTGGACCTGAGTGTTGAGACATTTGGAGACATCTCTTGTCTCCTGTCCTAACATCCCATGAACTGATACATTTTAATATTGCAGCAATAATTTCTTGTCCAAGTTCAGAATAAGTTGTTTTTCAAAGTTTTTTTTTGAGTCCAGTCTGGCTCTTTTGGGAGAGAGGATCTGTCCTGCTGTACTGAACAGTCTTACAATAATCTTTCAATAAGGCCATGGGTAGGGCTGGACGATATGGCCAAAATTTTTATCACGATATAGTTTCTAATTTCGGTCGATAACGATATAATTCGATATCGATATAAACAATATAAAAGACTAAAAAAAACTATAAACTATACAAATAAATTATTGTTCACCTTGTATTTGTATTTAGCCTCCAAAAAGATGGAAATCACCATCAAATAAACATAAACTTCTCAACCCAATAATTCTCAGTCGGGTCATCTGGACAGTTTATTTTTTATAGAAACGTTTCATCCTCCATCCTCCATCCAGTTTCCATAAAAAAGAAACTGTCCAGATGACCTGACTGAGAATTATTGGATTTGGTACCTGGATTATTGAGCATGAACTTTCTTGCCATAAAATTCTCAACTGTGTCAATACTGTATTATTAGTTTTAACTTTAAACAAGAACTTTAAAATGTACAGTATTGAAATGCATAGTTAATTAAATAAAACTTTTGGGTGTTGTTATTTATAAGAAGCTGACATCTCATGGAAATTACTTAAGAATAAAAAAAAAATCAATTGCATTACTGTATAAAGTAAAATAGTTTTTGAATGACAAAGTTTTGAATATATTGTATAAGGTAATGATTGTTCCATATTTAATCTGTTGTATTGAAGTTTGGGGAAAAGCATGTAAAACTATTACAAACCCTGTTTTTATTTTATTAAAAAAAGAGCTATAAGAATTATTAGTAGGAAGTGCTATGGTCACCCAACAAATATTTCATCAGTTTAAATTATTAAAATTTTATGATTTGGTTGAACATAGTATTTTACAAGTCATGTATAAAACTAAAAAAAAATTACCCCCCAAATATTCAATTAAAATTTGTTTAAAGTTATTAAACCCTGAAGGGAATGTAAATGTTTGTAAAACCTCCATTTAGGACTAGTTTGAAGGAGCTGAGTTGTAAATCAGGAAACAGGATTGTGTTGACTTGATATCACCATAAACATTTCTAAAACTATTTATATGTTTTAAAAGATGATTAAATCAAAGTTGTTGGGAAGGTGTGTGCAGGTGAAGTGAAGGTTGTTGTTTGTTTGTAGTTATTTTGTATTTTTTAAACAAGGGGCAGATATTATAACACTATTTTCGTCTTTCTGCACATTTTCATTCAGTGTTTTTTTTTTAACTTCTGATGAATTTGTTTTATTTTGAAGAAAAAAAAACATGCAGCGCTGGGCTGTTTGTTTACGTCGTAGTTTCAGGGAAACGTTGGCTCAAACTTTATTGTTCTTCATCTTCTGACTCTCATCATATTCTATCGTTAGGGCTGTGCGATATGACGATATATATCGTGGGGACGATAGAAACGTGTCTATCGTGCTACTTTCCTTCTATCGTCTCTATCGTGATAAATAAGAATAAAAAAATAACTGTCGCAAAGAAGCTTCATATTGTGGTTTTGCGAGATGACGGCGCGGCTTTATGTTTGACGCACGCGCGGGTTTGCGACACATGCTTTACGTGGTTAAACTCGAGAGCAACAGAGACGCAGGCGCATGAAGCCGGTGTCTCAACCATAGATCTCAACAAGGAGAAAACAGCTGCACAGGCAGCCCAAGAAGAATAACTTTTACCAAAAAGAGGGGGAAGCTCACCTTGTTAGCTTCCATTATTTCGCTCCGCTGAAACTCGGAGACAAAATGGGTCCAGAGGACACGAACCCAGAGTCCAACCGAGTCCGAACTCGGGTCCAGTTAACCAATACAAAACAGACCAGAGACACAACAGAACCGCAATCAAACGCAACGTTTTCTCTTTTCTGTTTCTTGCTTTGTTTACTCAAACTTCAGAGCGGATTTCTTCTTCGTGAGTTTCATTAGCAGCTGTTGTTTTACCGCCACCTGCAGGAAAAATTTGGACCAAAGTAGAAAAGGAGTTGTTTGTTTGTTTGTTTGTTAGTTTATTCATTTTATAAAATGAAATACAACAATTAACGTATTCATAATAGAAAAAAAATAATAAAATGAAAGGTAGCAGATGAAGAATAAATCTTATTAAATCTGCTCCTTATTCATCTAATAACAGTTCAAACAATATTTTCTATAATAACAAAATAAGTAAATAACTCAGTCAATTTTCAATTCACATATATCACACATTAAATTAGATTCATTTATATTTTTTTAGCAATTCATTTTTTACCAGTTTCTTAAATACAAGGAATGATTTGGCTTCCTTAACATTTGTCATTTGGCATTAAGTCATTCCATAATCGTACTCCTTGAATTAAGGTAGATCTTAGGTAGATCTAGTTTCTACTTTGGTCCAAATTTCCTTGTTCTTTTTGTTCACATTCTTATAATTGTAACTATCTGTAGTAAAATAATAAAATAAAAAAACTTTGGTCCAAATTTTTGCTGTACACACACACACACACACACACATCGTGTTGTATATATCGTGATATATATCGTTATCGTGATATAAAAAAGTCCATATCGTGATATATGATTTTTTCCATATCGCCCAGCCCTAC
>JBBPBX010010743.1:44827-57301 GCA_038048925.1 Garcialebias charrua | reverse complement strand
GTTTAACCTGCAGGACAAACTGAAGCTTAAACTAATATTGTTCAACAATTATAGCTGCATAAATTAAATGCATGGCACCGTTTCATAAAAATGTGGCATTTATGCGTCAGTCAAAAAGTTAAATAGGAAATAATGACATCATTTTGTACAAAGTCATTACTTTACAAAAAAATCCATGCAACTGCTTCCCATAAAAAATGAGGTCAAGGTGAAAATAAAACACGTTACTGTATTATAATTTAAATCGCCCTAACTTCACTTGAACCCCGGTTTTAAGATGCAATCTTGACATTGATTTTATCTTTAGTTGTTGTTGCTCAACTAAGCATTAATCAAACTTCTTAGTTTTGGCAAGAAAAGTATTACTCTGTCATTAGGTGACGAGGTCTTATTTGGAGAGTTTCTGTGCTCTAATTGTTCCCATCGCTTGAGAAATGTAAAATATGTCATCAACTTGCTTGTATTTCAGCACTGGGACCTCCCATCCCCAACAGAAACAACCTTTGGTGAAACCTGGTCCCACCCAAAGTAACAACTGATAGATTTTAAACTTTGGACTAAAACAGGAACTCTTCTGGCTTCTCACCCTGAAGCTGAGATCACTCCGACCCAGATGCGACAGTTCTTTTGTCACTGTTTAAACGAGTGGCTGTCAATTGTGGGAATTATGTCTGATTATTATGATACAGCGCTGACGCGACGGCTGCAGATAAGTGGAATTGTGCAATGCTGGAGACTGATTAGACAGATTTCCCCTCGTCTGCATGTTGTTCATTAACATCCCAGATGTTACATATTAGCTTTAAGCACTCTCCTGAAAAGCTAATCCAGCCGGAAAAGAGCTCAAGTAAAAAGTTTACATGGTGTGTCACTACCTATCTTCATTCCTCCAGAAGGTGTGAACATCAACGTATCACTAGCTGTAAATGTGTTGCACGTGAACAAGTCTGTTGTCTTTGTTTGAGCTCGTATTTAGTGAGTTCAGGTGGAATTGACATCGCCAAGCTAGTTATGGCTGCTTGTAAAAAAAAAAAGAAAAGAAAAGAAAAACAGTTAAACACCGGGGCGAGCTGGAGAGTGCGGGTGAGTTTGTAGATAAGTGCAGGGAAGTGTAAGAAAGATGCGTGGACGAGGCGAGGAGCGAAGCCTTCAGAAAATTCATGAAGAGGCTGATTGAACGGAGAAACTTTTCTATTTTGTGTCAAACTGCTCTCTCTGGCGACCTTCCCGCTTAACCAACTGCTCTCAGGTCAGCCTATTCAATTTCAGAGCCGTCACTCACAGTAGCTTGAATAATATTAAAATACAGTAAATGGATATTTTTGTAAAACGTGCCTTTAGTTTTCATTCGCAATGGTGGACTTCAGCTTTAGGTCAAAACAAGAAAAATTAAAGCAATAAAACAAAAATCCTTGCCAGGTGATGAATTCAATTATGTGTGATTGAAAAAGAAAAAACAAGCCTGATAATGTATTAGTTGTTTAAATCAGCTATTAAGCAAAGTGCCAGACACGCACTGTTTACAGCTTCCCAGATGCAAGTATTAATTATGATGGAGTAACAAGCACAATCTGTCTCCCATGAACCATTTCAAAGCTTCATTTTCCTGAAAATCACAGTCTGAGAATACACAATCCCCCAAACACCCAAACAAACCATGCAATATAGATGCACACTGGAGCGAAACATAATGTTCTGTTTCTGTTTTTGATGCGCTGAAATTACACATCAAAACCCACAAAACGGTTTGTTCAGGATATTGTTTTGCTTGTCCGACAAACAAGGAGCTGCTCTTAAATCTATTGAAGACATTCAGAAGTCTCTACTCTGGAGTGCAGCTTCACATCAAAAGCTCTCTGTGTGAATTTAGCCCGTTTGGGCTTCAGATCGTTGAAGCAGACCAGAGAAGGACCGTTTCTTTGTGTTTTGTACAGACTACGTCAGAAATGCCCAATACGTTGATCGCGATCTATCGGTCAATCGCAATTATGGGTAGATTGCATGGCATAAAAAAAATAGACGCCAGCCTATCATCCATCCTCACTATGAAGTTTGTCACTTGATCGACAGGGCAGCCAGTCTGAGTTCAGACGATGTGAAACGTTCGGCTGTTCATTTACAGACATCCCTCGTTCTCTCTGAAACCGAAGGTTTCTGAATCCAGGTCTCTGAGTGGAGAGTTTTGGGGGAATCCCCCGCGGAGGTGTGGAAATGCTACTCAAGTGTGAAGTCGCACACGCGCACTACATGTGTTGGCCTGTCGCGATAAACAATAAATCAATTAATCGCATGATAAATGAAAATTATCGGCCTAATTTACATTTATCAGCTTTATTGCTTCTTCGCGTCTCTCTCTTTCTTCTGAAGACACTGGATGACAAAAAGCTCAACTCTGGTGCTCCTCAATGACCCCTCCCTTTCTCTTTTCTCTTTAAAATCTGTTTTAACCGTCCAAAATTGTGTTTTTGGATCGTTAAAAGCAGCTAAGCTGAGAAGCTAAGCTACAAGCTAAGCTAACAGGCCGACCTCGGGGAAAAACCTCCGTCTTGTTGAAGATCCAAAATTCACGGTCGAAACTCGTGCCTTTGTGTAAAAAGTTGTTTTTCTCTGCAAAAAGAAGCTGAGAACTTGTTTAAGATTTTTTTATTAAAAGCTTTGTGTGAAAAATGCTAAATATCTCAAACCTCACGAGCGTCCGCCATTTTGACAACTGAAGAGTGTCTGTCCCCTAGCTGTCTGGTGTTTCTGTGTTTTCCCCTTTTCTTCTTTGTTGTGTTTATTTCATTCTGCCCTTTATACTTTGGTTCTGCTCTTTGTGTGATTTCTGTTTCTTGTACTTTGTCTCTGCTGTCATTTTCTCACTCACTCCTCAGTCAGGTGTGAATGATTAAAGGCTGGAGAGCTTTAATCATTCACACCTGTCCCTTATCAGTTACCTGTCCAGCTGCACTCATTAACCCCTCTACCTCTACTGTATAAAAACTCCTTCCATCCACCTTCAAACCATCCGGTCATTGTTCTGTCTGCACAGACAACACAGTCCTCCCGTCTCTGTGTCCCAGTCCCCATCCGAGTCTGTACCCGTCCTGTTTTGCCTGCCTTGTTCCCATTCTTGTAAGTTTTGCTGCCATGCCAGCTTTTGTTTTTGTTATTTAACATAAATCATTTTTATTTTAAAACTCCTGCTTCGCTGCCTCGCCTGCATATGGGTCGAAACCTCAAGGATCGTGTTAAAGAGAGCGAGTCTACGTCATGTCAAGGTGCCTCCCTCCCATTTTTCTTAAAGAGACACGCTGCTGGCTCCCTTACTAGCCATTCTTCGATTCA
Source organism: Garcialebias charrua (assembly GCA_038048925.1). Classification (NCBI taxonomy): domain Eukaryota; kingdom Metazoa; phylum Chordata; class Actinopteri; order Cyprinodontiformes; family Rivulidae; genus Garcialebias; species Garcialebias charrua. The sequence continues at coordinate 53,974 of JBBPBX010010743.1, read as the reverse complement.
AACAGTCTTATACTGCCATCCGGTGGTCAAAAATGGTACCATATGCAAAACAAATTAAACATTTCTTCTTAAATTTGACAATAATTACTAACAATATTATAGTTTATTGCAATAATTTTCGAGTCAATTAATCGCCCAGCAAAATTTGCTATCATGACAAGCCTATACAGGTGGCTGCGTCCAAAGTTTTTCTGCACTAACAACAGTTATAATAAATGGCAGAGAGCATAGTGTTTTTGTGCTGCTCCCCCTTTTTCAGCATGTAGGAGCAAACTACTTAAATCAAGGGTCCTAAGAGTTGTTTAGGGCTGGGTACCTTTCTAAAAAAATCGGTATCATGTCGGTGTCAATTTGATATCACTGGCATAGTGTCCCTCACATCCCACCAGCAGGTCACTGGATTCACTGAGGTTAGGGTTGATGGCAGACTTCTGCATCTCTGTGTCTCTTCCTGAATCTTCTCTGTGGTTCTCTGGGGTTTAGGGCTCTTATCATCTCACTAATAGACATTAGAATGCAAAACATCAACAATGAGTCAGAGTCAGAGAGTCTTTATTGTCATTTGCACCGCATGTAGTACATGTAATGAAATGAGATTATGTACACAGGGTCCCAGTTACATCCAACAACAAAATGTAAGAGAAAAACAGTAATAACATCTAGGATATGAACTAAGAAAAACATCCAACTAGAAATACACTAAGCCCTAGAGTAATAGAAAAACATCATTACAAACAGCAGCACGAACATGAGTCATTATGAGCAGATGGTCACAGATGAACACAGCAACAAGAAAACAGATCAGCATCAGCATGATGTGACATTTCACAGTGATCACTCTTATTATTCATTTATTCATGAGTCTAACAGCCTCAGGGTAGAAGCTGTTCCTCAGTCTGGTGGTTCTACATTTGATGCTCCTCAACCTCCGTCCTGAAGGGAGTGGGGCAAAGAGTGTGTGTGCTGGGTAACATGGTTGTGTTATTATTGCTCAAAAAAACATTATCTAGGCTTAGAGATAAAAGCTTAGCTGGTCAACAATATCCTTTACAGCAGTGGTTCCCAACCTCTTTTCCTCAAAGACCCCCTCTTCTTACTTCCTAGCCAATCTGGGACCCCCCAATCCCTCGCTACTCCCCTCTCCCAAAAGACTCAACCAGATTATTCTCTTCATCTCTCTTCATCAAATCATTAAGCGAATAAAGTAAATATTATAATAATTATTATAAGTAATAGTAGTGTATAAAAAAGTTACAAACTTTTATTTGTAAAAGGTATAAACTGGTAGTCGTACAACAAAAAACAGAACACTGTTTTGAGAATTATTCACATAACTTTTCTTTAAAAACTAACAGAGTACGGTAATTTTAAAAACAGTCTTTAAAAATTTTAATTTTGTCAAGATATCTTGATCCTGTCATGCAGCGGATTCTTGCAATTTTCAGCTATTTTATCTATTATGTCCTTGACAATATGACAATAAAGAAATGACAATAAATAATAATTTTAAAAATTACAATAAAGAAACTCTGACTCTGACAGTGTTAGAGAGCGGGACGGTTTTCATTTTATCCGCTGCATGAGCTCCACACATCAAATCAGGCAGGTGGTTTCAGAAGGTTTCTCCAATATTGTGCCGATTTTTAGTCTTAGTGATTAAAAGGGAACAGTCAAAAGATGCTTCTGTGGCTCTGTGCACATCACAACCTGCTCTTTCAAAGGCTTTCTGATGTCAACTCTTGTTCCTGAAAGTGACTTTCGCCATCACCAATAGTAATAACAATCTCTGTTTTAAACTAGGGAAAAATGTTCTTATGTTGTCAGAAAAATGACTCATCTGTGTGTTTTTACACATTTAAACATTTAGAGTCAGAGAGTCAGAGAGTCTTTATTGTCATTTGCACCGCATGTGGTACATGAGATGAAAACGAGATTATGTACACGAGGTCCCAGTTACATCCAACAACAAATGAAAGAGAAAAACAGTAATAACATCGAGAACTAACTAAGAAAAACATCAACTAGTAATACACTAAGCCTAATATAGTGGGAATAAACAGCAGCACGAACATGAGTTTGTATGAGCAGATGGTCACAGATGGTCACAGATGAACACAGCAACAAGAAAACATATCAGCATCACCATGATGTGATATTTTGCAGTGTTTATTTTAATTTTATTTTTATTTATTCATGAGTCTAACAGCCTCAGGGTAGAAGCTGTTCCTCAGTCTAGTGGTTCTACACTTGATGCTCCTCAACCTCCGTCCTGAGGGGAGTGGGGCAAAGAGTGAGTGTGCTGGGTGAGTGAGGTCTTTCATGATGCAGGTGGCTCTTTTCCTGCATCTGGAGGTGTAAATGTCTGTGATGGTGGGGAGACTGACTCCAACAGACTTCTGTGCAGCCTTCACCACTCTCTGCAGAGCTTTCCTCTCTTCAACTGTGCAGCCTCCATGCCACACGTTGATGCTGGAGCACAGGATGCTCTCCACTGCACACCTGTAGAAGGAGGTGAGGACTGGGCTGCTCAGACCAGCTCGTCTCAGCCGTCTGAGGAAGTAGAGTCTCTGATGACCTTTCTTGATCAGGCTGGTGGTGTTGTTGCTCCAGCTGAGGTTATCATTCATGTGTACACCCAAGTATTTGTAGCTGGAGACCACTTCCACCGCAGATCCACCTATGTTCAGTGGGGCATGGGTGTGTTTGTTCCTTCTGAAGTCCACAATCATCTCCTTTGTCTTCTTCACATTCATGTGAAGATTATTCTCTTTGCACCAGCTCTCCAGGTGTTCCACCTCCTGTCTGTAGCTGGACTCATCATTGTTTGTGATGCATCCCACCACCGCTGTATCATCTGCAAACTTAACAATATGACAGCCTGGAAGTGTGGCTGTACAATCATATGTGAGCAGAGTGAACAGAAGGGGGCTCAGCACACATCCCTGAGGAGAGCCAGTGCTGAGGGTTATGGTGGAGGAGGAGAAGTTGTGGATCTTCACGGACTGTGGTCTGTCTGTTAAGAAGTCTAGTACCCAGTTACAAATAGAGGGGCTTAGTCCAAGTGTAGATAGTTTGTCTATCAGAGTTTGGGGGATCATGGTGTTGAAGGCAGATGTGAAGTCCACAAAGAGCAGACGCACGTATGAGTCTTTCTGATCCAGGTGGGTGAGAGCAGTGTGGACCACGGAAGAAATGGCGTCCTCTGTTGATCGGTTCTCACGGTATGCGTATTGATGAGGGTCCTCATTGATGTTGACGGTTGCCTTGATGTGGGACATGACCAGTTTCTCAAAACATTTAGCGACTATCGGGGTGAGGGCCACCGGTCTATAGTCATTCAGACCAGTCACTGTGGAGCTTGAAGGATAAATCACTGTTATACACGTTATTATGATTAAACCTATATTATTCACATGATCAAACCTATAGTAGATGTGTTTCTATTCACAAATGTGTCTCATGTAACCACAAAGGGTTTCACATGTTCAGGTGTGCCAGTCACGGACCAGAGCTGCTGGAGCAGGCCTCAACCCACGGACCACCTCTTTGAAGCAAACCAGAGCTGCACACAACACATTCCAAGGGGGAGGGCACACATGCAGCAAAAAACATCTTTAGTATACCACACACATCAGAAATACATTTAGTTATGCTCAATACACAGGCTCACACTTAGTTAATCACACACAAGGTGCACAGGACAATAACTTGTTTAAACTTAAGCAAAACTCGTTTAAATCTAGAACTGCTCCTCTGAATTTGCACAAACAAAGAAGCACACAAACTGATAAAGGTCAGGAAGCAGAGACCTTGAGCAGGATCATAAATCTCGTTGCTAAGGCAACTATCAGGTTTAACCAATGGGACAACAGCAGTATCCCAAAACAATTTATGGTACCACATAACATCACGTATCAAGAAGAGACTTCAGGCATTCCTGGGACGACTTCACGGCGAGAGGTTCGATCCAGCAGCTTGGTTCGTGTGCACATGAATTGACCTAATGCCCATTTTCTGTTTAACCTGTTTTAAACCTGTGTCTTAATCAATAAACCTTACTTTTCTCAAGAGACGCCTGGTCATTTCCGAACACCATTGAACTGAAATCACTTCAAGCTCTTTGGGACTGGGATGATGGTCGCGGTCTTCAGGCAGGTGGGAACTGACTCCAGTGCAAGTGAGGTGGTGAAGATGTCAGCCAGCACCTCACAGAGCTGGTCCGCACATTCCTTCAGAACTTTCCCTGGGATGTTGTCTGGTCCGGTTGCTTTATGAGGATTAATCTTTCTGAGACTGCCTCTCACTTCTGCTGCGGACACCCTGAGATGCTCTTCATCTGGTGATGAGGTGAGTCTGGTGCTAGCAGGTCTGTTTGGATCATCAAAACGTGCATAAAACTTATTGAGGGCATCAGGCAGAGATGGGTCCCTGGGGCATTGTTTGTTTTTGCCTTTGTAATCTGTTATGCATTTAATACCCTTCCACATGCTCCGTGGGTCTTGTGAGGTGAACTGTCCCTCGATCCTCTGTGCATACGTGGCCTTGGCCTTCTTAATGCCATCCTTCAGTTCATTCCTGCTCTTTCTCAGTTCCACTTTATCTCCTGACTTGAATGCAGTGTCTCTGGCTGCTAGCAAGGCGTGAACTTCTTTATTTAACCAGGGTTTCCGGTTCGGGTAGGATTTCACATATTTTTTTATGGATACATTTTCAGAGCATGTACTGATGTAACCCAGGACTGAGGAAGCGTACAGTTCCATGTCCACTGAACTACCATCAGTGGCTGCTTCTCTGAAAACAGACCAGTTTGTCCTCTCAAAACAGTCTCTCAACATGGGGGAACTATCTTGAGGCCAGATTGTTATTTCTCTTTGTTCCGGCTTTGAGCGCCTGAGTGGAGGGAGTTCTCTTGGGGCCAGAATCAGAGAGTCGTGGTCGGAAGATCCGAGCGCTGGGCGTGTCTTCGCCGTGTATGCCCCCTTTACATTTGTGAAGACTTGGTCGAGTATTTTATCTCCTCTCGTAGCTGCGAAGACGTTCTTATTGAAGGCTGGGAGGGACACCTGGAGATCCACGTGATTGACGTCCCCGCAAACAATGAAAAGCCCCTCAGGATATTTACACTGCAGCGAGGTGAGTAAGTCATGAATCTCTCCCTGGGCGTCATTAGCATTAGCATCGGGTGCTATGTAAATAACGCTGATTACGATCACTGAATAGTCACGTGGCATATAATGCGGCCTACATCTTATTGTGATCAACTCCACGGCAGCTGAACAAGCTCTTTTTATCACAGCACAGTTCGTGCACCAATCTTTGTGTACGTAAATACAAACACCGCCACCTCGCGTTTTCCCCGTAGTCTCGAAGCACCGGTCTGTTCTGAAAAAGAGCCGGTCGTCCAGCTCGTAAACAGAGTCTGGAGTCTCCTCAGAAATCCACGTTTCCGTAAGACAAAGCACGGAACATCTTCTCATCTCCTCCGACGTGGTTACCCTCAAACGAAGTAGATCCATCTTGTTGTCGAGTGAGCGAACGTTAGACAGGAAAAGAGCCGGCATCGGGGGTTTACCGGTTTTAGCGTCTTTCCGCATTCTCGTCATAATTCCTGCACGACAACCCCGCTTCTTTCCTCGTGAGCAGCGCTTTCTTTTCTTTCCCCTGGAGTGCATCTGCTTCCAGAAGGACGTTTTTAGCAGGTCCAATCTTCCGAGTTCTGATTTGAGTTCGTTGCTGATTTCAGCTGTGCCCTGTGGTAAATCCGCTCCAATTCTTAACAGATCAGTTCGGCTGTAATTCACCCGCAAAACACGCGCAGAGTCAGGTACAAAAACACTTTTAAAATTACTAAAAACTAGAGATGATCCGGGAACTCGTGAAGCTGCGGCTGCACTGAGCGCGGCCATCTTGCCATCTACATTTACAACTGCATTATGTTACAAAGTATATATTTAATAAACATAAGCTTAACCAAGAGCAATGATAACACCCTGCTCCTCTCAGGCAGCCATGCTGCCAACTGCGATCCAGACGGCGCACAGCATGACGTCATAACAAAGCGTTTTTAAAATGACAGTACAGAAAATGCTTCAAGCATAACCAAAAGGAGGGTTCTTCAGTGTTAATCAGGATTTGGTGAAATTTCAAACATAATTAAAAATAAAGCATATTTTCTAAAGTTGTTACAAAGACAATAAACTGATATTTTTACAACCTCTAAGCAGACATATTTATGCGACCCCCTGTGCTCTCTGGCACCCCCCTCCCCCCCTCCATGGGGGTCGGGCCCCCCAGGTTTGGAAACACTGCTTTACAAAATTGAAGCCGTTCAACGCTGCACACGTGAACCCCGTCTGTGGGCGTAACCAGCACCATAGACATACAGCTGTACGGCAACTCTATACAGCTCTGGGTGTAAACACGTAGTCTGTTTGCTATATGTCTGCATTTTACCAGCCGGCGTGCTGAAACCACGTGACACGTTACAGCCAATACCGAAACTTGACACTGAAAGAAGAGTCATGTTTCAATCCATACACCGACCAACGCAGTTCGGTCAGTGACATAAAATAACCTCGGTACGGTATACAGCCTTAGAGACGTTAGTGTATTCATCAGTTTGGACGTAATTGTGATCATGCAGACGTTGCATGTGCGATGAATGCAGTTGAACCCAGCATCATTCATTCATTCATTCAACCTTTATTTATACAGGCTAGCCTCGTTGAGTCATGGGGACTCATTTACAAGAGGGACCTGTCTCACTCACACCAAACAACCATCCACTCTCACACTCACACCTAGGGTCAATTTAGAGTCACCAATCAGCCTAACAAGCATGTTTTTTGGTCTGTGGGAGGAAACCGGAGTACCCGGAGGAAACCCACGCATGCACGGGGAGAACATGCAAACTCCACCCAGAAAGGCCCCGGACCGGGATTTGAACCGGCAACCTTCTCGCTGAGAGGCAGCAGCTCTACCAGTTGTGCCACCGTGCTGCCCCAAATAGCGTTGCCAAATAGATTTAAAATGTCTTATTTACCGTAAATTCCGGGATATAGGTCGCGGTTTTTTACCTAATTTGCATGCCCTGCAACCTATAGTAAGGTGAGACCTGTTTATGGATTTTTCCCCATATTTTTAGACACATTTTTGGCTCAGATATGACCGTTTTTCATTTTGGCAAAAAATTGTGCAGTACCACTTTTGACCGCTAGGGGACACTTCCAGAGAGTCCACCGACCGTTTCCAGCTCATGTGTCCGAAAAAAGCCTCCTGTGCTCGGACTGACTCTGTCGCTGCCCGGCCTCCTGCTCTGGAGGTAACTACTGTTTGCTGTCAGGCTCTAGAGAAATGTGGATATCCTAACTGGGCCTTCCTGAAAGCTGAGAAGAAACCCAAACAGGACTCCAGCCAGCCATCAGGTGAAAAGAAGGAACCCAGACCCAGACCAGTGGTCATTCCGTATGTTGCGGGAGTTTCAGAGACATTGAGACGTTTATTTTCTAAACACAACGTCCCAGTGGCTTTTAAACCCCAAAATACATTACGACAAAGACTGGTTCATCCCAAAGATCCAGTCCCCCGGCACAAACAGAGTAATATTGTGTATGCTGTTCAGTGTCAGGAGGGCTGTGATCAGTCTTACATCGGGGAAACTAAACAGCCACTGGCCAAAAGGATGGCCCAGCACAGAAGATCAACATCATCAGGTCAGGACTCTGCGGTCTACACTCATCTCCAGGCCAGCGGTCACTCTTTCAGGGATGAAGATGTTCACATCCTTGATAGAGAGGAACAATGGTTTGAGAGAGGAGTAAAGGAGGCCATCTTTGTGAAAAGAAACCGTCCATCATTAAACAGAGGTGGAGGCCTCCGGGTTCAACTGTCCCCCACTTACAATGCTGTTATTGCTAGTATCACTCAGCCCTCTGTGAATAGCAAACAACCATCAGGGTGTTAACGATCCATCGTCAGGCTGATGGTCCTCCTTGATCATGTGAGCAGCTGGTTTCGGCTGTCATCAGCCAACTGGTTGATCCACTGTGGGAGGGTGCTATTTATAAGACTGAGCTGAACTCAGCTTCTCAGACTGAGGAAGTCTTTCGGACGAAAGACGAAACGTTTCTACAGTTTTTTTTTTGCTTTGTTTTGTTCTGTTTTTTGAATGTCCAGACTCTGGACATTCAAAAAACATCGCTAGATAGATGGCAGTATGGAACATAGCATTGCACATTAAAACAAGAGAAGTAATGACGCATGAACGTGACATGTAGCAGTGACAGCATTGCATTCTAGCTAGCAAGACTATGACAGTGATGGAAAAGTTTTTGAAAAGAAAAAATACTAACTCCGATCTGGTCCCTGGACAAAATTCGGACCCAGATGTAGGCCCTAGTATAAGTGGATATCAGAAGAAGGCAGATACCGTGAGCTCGAGACAGTACAGTGAGAGTTACATTTCGTTTGGATTTACTTTTACCGGGGATGCAACGACACCGACTCCGTTGTGCTTGGTATGCGGTGAGTAGCTATCCAGCAAGTGAGTAAAATGTAGAGAGAATGGCTAACAGAATGCTTGTGGACAGAATTATGCCTCTTTTCCACCGCTCGGCTCGGCTCGGGTTGGATCGGCTCAGGTCGGCTCAGTTCGGGTCGGGTCACATCTATGTTCTGTTTCCACAGCTTTTTTGTACCCCTTCTGTGGGCGGGGTCCAGAATCCTACTCGTCTTACCACATGGTGGCAGTAGTGTTCCCTCAAGCTATTTACTACAGTACTAGCCACCACTAGAAGAAGAACACAATAAAGGCTTTGACAGAATGTTGTGAAAGAGATGTCATGCTATAATGAGTACCTCATGAGCTGTAATCTTTAAACCCAATTCATAATCCTACCTTGTTGCCTTCTTTAAACCCATGTATTTTCCAATTTAGTATTTTTACAATAAAGATGTATTAAAGCATATTTTATTATTTAGTTATGCACAAGGTGCTTGATAAAGTTGCAAAACCATATTTATCTGAGCTGCTTCAACCTTCCTGCCCTCCCCGATCTCAGATCAGCTGAGCAGTTGCTGCTGACAGTCCTCAAAACTTTTTAAATCTTATTTAAAAACACACATTTATTCCTTGGCTTTTAACATGTG
>JBBPBX010010743.1:20664-35947 GCA_038048925.1 Garcialebias charrua | reverse complement strand
ATATATATATATATATATATACAGGGAGTCCTCGACTTACGACGCCCTCGACTTACGGCAATCCGGACTTACGAACGCGCTCCGAACAGTACTGTTGTACAGTAAATACTGTACAGGTATGTGTTTATAGATGAATGTGTGGTGTAATGTGTTAGCTAACTGTTTGTAAATAAAGTTCTGTGCATGTTTATGGACCAGTATGTACGCTTGTTCAGTCTCATGTCGATAAACGGGTGTGCGGCGCAGCGTTAGCATACATTTCCACGACTTACGGCAAAAATCCGGTTTTACGAACGCCACGTGTAATGAGTTCCGACTTACGTCTAAATCGGGTTACGAACGCTGCGTAGGAACGGAACTCGTCCGTAAGTCGAGGACTCCCTGTATATTCTTATTATTAAAAACAGGCACTTGTGTAGCCGTTAGCCTAGCCTGGACCCAGACTTCCTTCTCCATCCTCTGATGTCACAGCTGATAACTTCTGATCACTGCTAAACAGAACCTCGTCTCTAAAATGTCCAGAATATCCCTTTAATGCCGGAGCAGCAGCAGACCAGGACAGGTAGAGTCCACCAGAGCCGTTACTGGTTGTTAACTCTTGCAGGAAGTCTAGACTGGGCCAGTAAGATCCTTAAGGTAAACCCTGTTGATTTACAGGCCTGCCTCGTCGGCTCACCGTGTTTCTGGAGGATGAAGTGAAAACCTGGAACGTATTATGGTGATCACTTCAGAGCCTTCTACTGCCTGAACTGAGGCCTTGAGCTCCGTCTCTCCAGATGGGCCTCTTTCTGCGAAGCATCTGGAAGTTACAGCTTCTCAGAAACTTCAGCCACGTGTGCAGCCTGAAGGTGAAGCCTCCAAGACCTTCTGTTGTTCCCGCTGCTCTTCTCTGCCATGTCACGCAACCGAAACAGTTTCAGCCCCGCCGCCAGTTAGACCAGACGATGTCCAACCATCAAACACTTTGTTTACTTGTTTTTCTGCCCTTGTTGACCCATTTGTTGATCTCTGTGATCTTTGGTTCAGTTATATTCTCGACAAACGTGACTTCAGTAGAAAAATTGTTACATGTATTTTTGTTCTCCGACGCTGAATGAACAGCAGAAATGAAAATACCCTCATCCGTTAGTGCACGTTGTGCGCATAACTGTGTTGACTGATTATTCTGTGTGTGTGTGTGTGTGTGTGTGTGTGTGTGTGTGTGTGTGTGTGTATGTAAATAAACCTGACACCTCCATCATTAGTAGTTTTCATATTGCTTAAAAGTATCGTTCATTTAAATGACTGGGGTGGCCAAAGATTTATCTATGGTGGTCAAGACCACCACTGGCCACCCTCTGGCTCTGCCAGTGCTCATGGAGAAAATGTCTCCCTCCACTCGCCAGGATCCGTCTCTGCGCTGCTTTGGACAAGAAAAAATAAATTTCCTGTTCTCCACAGTCCACCTCATACACTGGAATATTATGCACCAAAAACATTTAGGTTTACTTCACTCCCTGTTTAATTACAGTCCACACTCGTCTCCAAATCTACAAACATTCACGATTCAAACTGAGACTTTAGTTGTCCTGAGGTCCAGGCTGGTCCTCAGAGGGATCAGGTCTTTAGTTCCTAATCTGTGAAGCTGGTTCTTCAAATCAAATCTTTTGTGTTTTTAGGTCTCATTTTAAAACATGTTTGTCCTCCCTCTTTGTCTCCATGTGTCTCTGTGATGGACTCACGACCTGTCCACGCTTACATCACTACGTCTGCCATTTTGGCAGATTACCAAAGCAAGATGTCAATTAAAATTCAATTTTAGAGACAATTACAGATGATGACACATCGGCCACTCTTCAACAGTTCTTCTAAATCAGGGGTGTCAAACTCACTTACAAACGGCGGCCAAAATTAAAACCTTTTTTCAGAATCTACAACAACTTAAATTAGATACCCATTATCTTTTCTTGGTTGCAGGTTCCTCAACAAGAGTTGGATTGGTCTCATTTGATGTTCTCTGTTGCAGTTTTGACATAATAATCAAAGCTAACTGAAAAAAATCAAGTGAAATAAGCATTTTACGTTCAAAATATCAACTTGGGGGCCAGAAAAGATGTCAACGAGGGCTACATTTGGCCCCCGGGCCTTGAGTTTGCATGCATTCTAAATCAAAAATATAAACATTATTATTATTATTGTTATTGTTGTTGTTATTGTTGTTATTGTTATTGTTATTATTGTTATTGCTATTGTTATTGTTGTTATTGTTATTATTATTGTTATTATAGTTATTATCATTATTATCATTGTTATTATTATCATCATCGTCGTCGTCAACTTGTTATTAATGTTGTTGTTATTGTTGTTATTATTGTTATTTTTATCATTATTATCATTGTTATTATTATTATTATTATCGTTGTTGTCGTTATTATCATCAACAACAACAACAACAACAACAACAACAACAACAACAACAACAACAACAATAATAATAACAATAATAATAATGATAATAATAACAATAATAATAATAATAATAGTAATAATACATTAATAATAACTTTATATATACATATATATAAAGAGAAAGAAACTGTCCAGATGAACTGATTGAGAATGAGCGGATTTGATACCTGGACTATTGAGAATTAACTTTCTTATATACATATATATTTGACATATTTTATATATTTGTCTTCTTCTGATCTACAAAAAAGACTTCAGTTACATTTAAAACGTGTCTCGGTCATGGTTAGTGTTTGGAGGACAGTTTTGGTTTGGACCTGCAGGACTGTCCCACACAACAGGAAGATGAGGGGAGGGTGCACAGATCCGAGGCACCACACAGGACATCCTGGGCAAACAGCAGCTTGGGGCGGGGGGGAGGCCTGCAGGCTCCTGCAGCCCATCACAATGCGATGAAGAAGAACTGAACTCTGCCACAAACAGAAGCAACAACAACGCAGCAGGTCGGTTCTGGGAGTTCCTCTGCTTCGACTGTGGCTGAAAATTATCTGATCAAACAACAAAACGTCTGGCTGGATGTTAGGCTGAAGCTACACGGAGCGCCGTGTCAACGCTCAGCTGATGTTCTTTGAAGACAACACGCTGCGCTGATTACTTTATAATGGAGTACAAACTTCGACTCATTAATGTTGGTCTCGGGGGTGTAACAACAGGCTCAGCTCAGGGTTTTAAAGAAAGCTTCAAAGAGAAAACGTGCTGGATAAAGACTTGATGAGAACTCTTGGAGGTTTTGCCACAAACATGCTGTCTGGTGTCTTGCCAGTTTCTCAGATCTTATGAGCTTCAATCAACCATCATCTAACTTCACATTGAAGCTGCGTGACCTTTGAACTCACGGGACCAAGAGGCCAAAACTAGAACTGATTCCAGTTCAGGGTCAACCTGTACTTTAAATGAATCTAACCATTTTCAGTAAATCAGATTAAAGTCAGAATCCTCAGATTAAAATCAGAATCCGCAGATTAAAGTCAGAATCCACAGATTTTTCAGTAAATCAGATTAAAGTCAGAATCCTCAGATTAAAATCAGAATCCGCAGATTAAAGTCTGCTTGTTAGGCTGATTGGTGACTCTAAATTGACCCTAGGTGTGAGTGTGAGAGTGGATGGTTGTTTGGTGTGAGTGAGACAGGTCCCTCTTGTAAATGAGTCCCCGTGACTCAACGAGGCTAGCCTGTATAAATAAAGGTTGAATGAATTGAATGAATGAATGAATGAGAATCCTCAGAGTTTTCAGTAAATCAGATTAAAGTCAGAATCCTCAGATTAGAATCAGAATCCGCAGATTAAAGTCAGAATCCTTAGATTAAAATTGGAATCCTCATATTAAAGTCAGAATCCGCAGATTAAAATCAGAATCTTCAGATTAAAATCAGAATCCTCAGATTAAAGTCAGAATCTGCAGATTAAAGTCAGAATCCTCAGATTAAAGTCAGAATCTGCAGATTAAAGTCAGAATCCGCAGATTAAAGTCAGAATCCTCAGATTAAAATCAGAATCCTCAGATTAAAATCAGAATCCGCAGATTAAAGTCAGAATCCACAGATTAAAATCAGAATCCTCAGATTAAAATCAGAATCCTCAGATTAAAATCAGAATCCGCAGATTAAAGTCAGAATCCGCAGATTAAAGTCAGAATCTGCAGATTAAGTCAGAATCCACAGATTAAAGTCAGAATCCACAGATTAAAGTCAGAATCCACAGATTAAAGTCAGAATCTGCAGATCAAGTCAGAATCCACAGATTAAAATCAGAATCCACAGATTAAAGTCAGAATACACAGTTTAAAGTCAGAATACACAGATTAAAGTCAGAATCCTCAGATTAAAATCCGAATTCAGTTATTTGTTTGTAGCCAGGTCTCTCTTGTAAATGAGTCCTTGAGGCTCAATGGGATTAACCTGCCTAAATAAAGGTTGAATGAAAAAAATATTTTTATTGAAAGTCAGAACAAAGAAATTTTACGCAATTATTTTATCAATTGATTAAAATTTTATTTCTGGTCTTTTTTTAAATCACAGATTTGAACAAAACTGATTTAGATTTAAAAAAATAAATACAAAAGAAAACAAAGTTTAACATGAATAAAATAAAACCAGGTGGACGATCTGACCAGTGAGAGTCAGGATTGACTGAGGAGGACATTAGACATTAGACATTAGAGAAACTCTGTTTGGTTTTCATCAGAGAAATGCTGCTCACATTATTACAGACATAAACAACCTAGAGAGCATCAAAGTTCAGAACAGTTTTGTGTTTCCACCAGTGCTTTTAGTTGAACCTCAGATTATTGTCGTTCCTGATCCATCACATTTTACGGCCACCTCAGCTTCTAATAAACCTCCCAGGACTCGTCTCAGTTTCACAGCCTGCAAGCTACAGATGATTTATATAAACTACACTGTCCGCAAGACTTTGGTTGGAAACAGGAAGTCATGGCTCACACGGATTCTGATTGGGTCCAATATAGCGGATCAGGTGACACATGACTCATAAGGATTGATGATTGGTTAGAACAAGGAGCCAATCGGAGGCAAAGCCGGGTGACGGACAGAAATCTGATCTGTGGTATTGACAGTAATATATACAGTAAAATTAGGGGTGCACCGATAAATCGGCCAGCCAATTTATCGGCCCCGATTTCCTTAATTTTGGGAATGCGGAAATTGGCCAATACTTAAATGAAAAACCAATTTTACCTATTTTTTTATTTTATTTTAACAACAATTGTCTGATTTATATTTCAGAGCACTATCACATGGCCAGTTAAAACAAGTTTGTATTGTGTCTAGGATATTGTTCAAGGGTGTTTTTCATTAAAATAATATTGGAAAATTGAAGGTGCAATGTGACCGTATAACACCTGACAGTGTTGCTAATAAAACAAAATCGGTATCGGCCAAAATCGAAATCGGTAGGTCAGACTTTTAGAAATTGGTGATCGGTTATCGGCCAGAAAACTGCAATCGGTGCACCCCTACAGTAAATATTATATATTACTGACAGTAATATTTACTGTCTGTACACAGAGACAGCTGAGCTCAGAGGTAAGAAAACAGTAAATCTGTTAGTAATTTTAAATTAAAAACTCAATTTTGACTGAATGAACACCCGATGTTTAAAAAAAACTTCAGATACGACTAAACAAATGTAAGCTCAAAGTTTTCTGCTGTGAAGTGTTGTGATGTGTTTTACGTCCCTAATTATTAAGTTCTGTCAAGTAAAAAATATTTAATGTCACCTGTCAATCAACAGTCCTCTGTGTAATCTGAACGCTCTTTAAGTTGCTTTATTTTACCGTTTCGGCCTTGAGCGTTTCCGCAAACTAAATCGATCTTTATTGTAAAGCGTGAACCAACGTCCTTCAAGGTGGTCGACCAGTAGCTGCTGGTAAATTGTTGGTTTCACAGAATGTCAGAAATAGTAACTCAGGGTGGGTGGTGGTGGGTAGTGGGGGGCCCACAATCACCAACTCCACCTCACCTCGAAGTTCAATCGGCTCTTTTCCTCACACTTCAAACATTTTAACAAGATGCTCAAACTTCGTTTTCTCAGCTTCAAAGTCTAAAACGTGCGTGAGCTCATCGTTAAGTCTGTTTTTAAACGTAGACTGTGACGGAAACTCCGCCTTCTTTAGCTGTTTTAGCTGTTTTTAGAGGCTGGGGGGGCTGTAAGCTGAAAGTGGTGGGCACCTCTTCATCTCTGCTGACAGCGACTGGACAAACCTTCACAGGATGGTTTTCGGCTCGTCACATTTTTTTAAGAGTCCCAGATCTTGTTACAGCTCCACTCTCGAGCTAATCATCTCATCTCTCCCATTATTTTTATGATTTCCTCAAGGGGGCAAATTTAGAGAGGTTTTCCACTAAATGAACCCCCCCCAGTCCCTCAGGTCCCATCTCCTTTCCTTTAACTCGGAGCACAAAAGGAAATTAAAACGCAGGACAAACGATAGGGAAGCGGAGAGGAAACATCTTGTCTGAACCTGAGCCGTCCTTTCCTCTGACACGTAAACAAAAGGATAATGTAATATTTATTATGTATATTTATTATGGAATAATACGTGTCCTTTCCTCTGACACGTAAACAAAAGACTTCATAAAGACTTAAAGCTCCTACGATGACTCCATTAGAAGCCACAGCGCCAACATTTGATCAAAAACAAACGTTGTTCCGGCCACGCTGACACACTAATCGTTCATGGCCCTGAGCTGAGCCTTGTTTTCCACAAGTGGCCTCAAAAACAAGTTTCTCATAAAACGTGAGATGGACGAGTGAGTTCCTCACAGCTGGTGGACTCTGCGTTTTGGGTTCTCGTCCACGCCGTGCCAAGTGAGACCTAAACTCCGTTTCTGCTAAACGACGGGACACTCAGTGACGAGCGCGCTCATTTCATGCACGATGGAGTTTCAAACCAACAAAACATTCTTCCCAGAGGCTGAGGGGCCCGGTGCCACGGGGTTCGCTGTAATCTGAGCCTCAGGTTTCACTTGGTTCCTGTCGTCCTGCGTCGACGCCACGAGTGAGATCTTAATGAACGACGTCTCCACTGCCGCTCCACCCACTGCCCAACACCACCCACCAGCTCAAGCAGCTTCACCAAAGACCCTCACCACAGAACAAGTCTGTGGTCACCCCGCCGGCCCATTGGTTGGTTCCTGCACAGGCAGCCCCCGATCCTCTGCTGTTTTTATGGTTTGAGCTGAAATCCAAAGAAATGATACGTGTTCTACAGCCAAAGAGAAACGAGCGACCCAAACCCCCCCATCCCCCACTCCGTGAGCTGCACCAATCTGCTACAAATTATTTGCAAAGCTGCAGAGCACATGGAGTTGAAAGGCTTATATAAGCCTGAGGTGGAAATATTCGAGAACGTCACAGCCCCGGTGCTTTTTGTCATTCAAATGAGAACTACCTGAACCGGGCCGAGTCGATGAGAGTCCCAAGTGAAGTTTGTAATGAAACTTTTGCACAATTTATTCAAAAATGGTCTGATTTGATCGTCTAAAACACATTTTAAACGTAATAAACTCAAGAAAAACTGTAATTCAACGAAGCAAAAGTTACCAAATCTGCGTTGGTACCAGGTATGTTGGTACTCTGACCCCCGGGTTGAATAAAAATCACCATAAACCAGTTCTGGCTCAGGTCTTTTGTTTAAAAGTCTGTGGGTTCGTTGCCAGATTTCCACTTCACATCAGAGTAAACATAAGAGTGGATCTGCAGCGCTAACACTCAGAGACACTCACCATGACCGCTGGAGAGAAGAACCAAATAAATGTGACGTGACAACGTGTTTACAATGCACCGATCGTTCTAAACGTGGCGCTCGTTGGGACGGGAGCCCAAACGTACATCTGACGAGCATCACGCTGCAGTCGGGACGCCACAGCGACCAGAAGAAGCACAAACACCACCAACGAGAGGAAAACATGCCGTACAGATGGTTTTAAATGGATCCAACGTTCATGAGATGACACCACGAGGACCGCTGCAAGTGTTTTGAGACAGTTTTGAGACGCCTTCGAGAATCTTGTCCACCCTGAGCGCCAAGTCGCCACCCAGAGAGACCGTTTGAACCAGCTCTGTTGGATTTAATAAATAAATAAATAAAAGAGCTGATTGTTTTTGTGCCTGTGATGTTCAGGTCCTGACAGGAGGAGTGAACGTGGCAGAACGAGTCTGTGGATCAGTGCCGGCCCAAGCCTCCATGGGGCCCTAAGTGAAATTTGGTTTGGGGCCCTCTATTTCTGCTAATAATGTGGATTACTGTGATCAAGAGTCAGATGATCAGATCATTCACCACCTAATATAAATTAATTGCAACTCTGACAGCCCTGTTTACATTATCCTACGTGTACTGTATATCACCTAGTGGCACAAGGGCTGGAGCTTCAACCCCCATCATGTGCACCTTCTACAGAGGTGCCATAGAAAGTGTCCTGACCAGCTGCATCACGGTGTGGTTTGGTGCATGTACTGCATCATGCCGCAAGAGCCTCCAGCGCATCGTGAGAGCAGCTGAGAAGATCGTCGGCACCTCCTTGCCCTCACTGCAGGACTTACACAGCAAACGCCTCACTCGGAAAGCCCTCTGCATGGCAGGTGATCCCACACACCCACTACACAGCTGCTTCAGACTGCTGCCATCAGGGAGGAGACTGAGGAGTCTCCAGGCTCGAACCAGCAGACTGAGAGACAGCTCTGTTCATCAGGCAGTCAGAATGCTAAACACTCTGCCTGCTCTGCCTCCCCTCCCATTTGAACTGCCTTAACACTAAAAACTTTCTCACACATTACCACTCAACACAAAGTTTTTA
This sequence comes from Garcialebias charrua, assembly GCA_038048925.1. NCBI lineage: Eukaryota > Metazoa > Chordata > Actinopteri > Cyprinodontiformes > Rivulidae > Garcialebias > Garcialebias charrua. The sequence goes on along the minus strand of JBBPBX010010743.1, from coordinate 27,121 downwards.
ACACTGGACTCTGTGTCATCAAACGGGTTATTCACTAAACTCTCGGTCATGTGCTCATTCAGTTTGCACTACTTCTCATATTTGCACTAATGTTTGTATTACATTACTGCCTATAGTCATACTACTGTTTACATTCACTGTTTACATTTATTAATACGGTTTACATTTATTACTACTGTTTTACATTTATTACTACTGTTTACATTTACACTACTTTTATATCTACACTACTGCTGATACATATACAGTATTCTCTGACTAGCCTTATCTAAGGATGCCAAATGTGCCTTATGTGCCTTACTGCATATGCCACTTTGCCTCTATACCAACATCAACTACCTCATACATATACTGTGTACATTAACTTATATGCTGCTGTGCCACTCTTTGCAAATGTCAATGCTAGAACCTTCAGTTTATTTTATAGATATACTTTTTATACTTTTTATACTACTATGCAAAAACTCAGGACAGTATTACACTTTTATTATTTCATTTTATGCTTATGTTCATTGGGTGTTTGGTGTTTCAGTGTTGGTGTAAATTTTCATACTTTTATACTACTATGAAAAAACTCAGGACAGTGTTACACTTTTACTATTTTATGCTTATGTTTATTAAATGTTTTAGTGTTTAGTGTTTAGATGGTTACTGTTGCACCGAGGGACTGAGAGAAACGCAATTTCAATCCTGTGTATGTCCTGTACATATTGCAGTTCTGACAATAAAGTTGACTTTGACTTAAAAGTAACAAAAGAAAATAATAATAATAACACCAGTATGAAATGTATTTTACAACAAAAGTGTCATCTGGTTTATTATCGTTGGTTCCAAAGAACTGCAACAGTAATGTTCAAAATAATTTGTAGTGCAAGATCAACACTTAGATGCATAAAGATAAATTGTGCAAAAACAGACAAAAATCAAATAAAAAAATTCATATCAAGGAAATACTTAAATAATATAAATGAACAATTACTTGAAACCAAGTAAAATTATTTAAAAAAGACATTTAAAGTTGAATAATTACGGTATATTAGTTCTTTAAATTATGTAAATGTATGCAACAATTTGCAAAAAAAAAAAAAATCCACGTGGGGGCCCCCTATTGGCCCCGTGGCCTTTAGCAGCCGCTTTAGTTTGATTATGCATGCTGTAGATCCACGGCTCAGGTCGGGTTTAAACCACCCAGGTGAGCTGATGCTGGCGCCTGCGGTCCGGTGGAGAACACAAAGACCTAAAGGCTTTGGGGGTGGGGGGTGGTCTGGAGGGCTGAACGTGTCAGAAAGGTTGTGGCTTTTTAAAGACAGCGTGCAGAACCTCTGTCTGGCCCGAGTGCCGTTACTGATACCTGCTCAAAGGTCCAGACTGATGTGGAGGACGCCAACCACACGTTTTATAACTCACTCCTTTCTGCCAGCATCGTTTACAACCAAAACACGCCTGCTGCCCAGCATGAAACCAGAACCTGCTCTGGACAAACACACGGCGAGTCGGCCAGAACTCCAGCTGTCAGATGAGACGTTTGTCCTTCAGTAAAAAAACAAAACAATGGAATGCAGTAAACCGTCTGACGGCTGGAACAGTGGAGGAGAGGCCCGTTTCATCCGACGAGCAGCAGACGTTTCTCTGCAGAGTCCAACTCGTCAGCTGAAGTCCACCAGCAGATGCTCTCAGGATGAACTGCAGTGAAAAGGTTTCTGGAGATGTTCTGATGCCAGAGCAGACGTCAGGTCAGCTCAGCCGATCACGTCTCGCCGCCCTCACGGAGACTAAAGACGAGCCGCTCGTCTTCAGACGAAGCTTCGTTTCCTGTGAGTTGCGCTGCTTTTATGGCTCCGGTGAGGAAACAAACGAGGTTTTTGTTGCCAAGGCACTTCACATGAATCATTTGAAAGTTTCTAAATGCAGCTATAAATATGTCAGTTTGTCAACAAGTGGTTATAAAAACTTTTCACCGAAGGCTGACTTCAATTTCATGCCCAAAGTGGTTCTTTATCATCTGTTTGTGTTCAGTTAGGAGAAAATTTTAACCAATTCCTTGATGGAATGCACATCGCCCACATGGCCCGCCCCCTCGCATGATGCCAATTAAAATAATAATAAATCCCTCGTGATCTGTTAGCAACTTGTAAAGGATTCTCAGGTATTACCAAATGTTACCTTCATATCTACAAAATTGTAGCCTGGTTAAAATCAGACCCTGTCTTCACTTCGCTTCAGACTAGGGTCTGGGACCTCTCCATTTTAAAACGATTCTTGCTGGAGGCGTTGCCTCTGCTGAGGAACAAAACCATTGGATATTTTGAACAGGGAAAGCATTCTGCTCCCTCCCCTCAGAGCCACCCCCCGTGCTCTGGTGAACTTGACAACTGCTCCGCCTCCTGCAGCTTTTCTCTTGCTGCCGGCTGCCGCGCTGGAAATTCTGTGTTTATATGTTAATAAAACGTTTTAATAAAATACAATAAAACCATGGATCGCTGGTCCAGCTCACCAGAAGACCAGAAAATCTGATGGGACTCGGGCAGCAACGTAAAACCCGAGTTTAATTCTCGTGACAACCTCAGCCATTTCCTTGTTCATTTCAGCGGAGGGAGAGAAGGAGGAGGGAGCGAGCGATCACTTGACTTTTGGCCCAAAAAACAAAAGAAAACTCCAGATAAGGGATTAAGAAGGGGAAATTAATAAATTTGTGTCACATATAAAACAGTTCTGCATCGCTTTGCATCGCTTTGAATGAGAACATGCCGGTGCTCGCTGACTGCGCGCTGGCAGAGCCCTTTTATAGGGCTCTGCGCGCTGGGACAGGTGGGGGCGTGGGTTAGGGTCCAAAACTCCGTCCCTTCTGTTCTCTGATTGGTCCGAACAAAAATCTACCGGAGAAATGGTTGTTAATGAGAGAAGTCCCAGACTGTGCAGTGAAGGGAAATGAGAATTGAGCGGAGCTGTGCAGGAAGGCGAGGGCCAGGCTAACAAAATTGTAGCTATTTCTGGGTTTGCGAAGGTTCTTTAGCTGTGGTGGCCATCTTGGATCAAGACGACTCCGTAAGCTACCGCATTTTCCATCATACACGTCGCTTCGTCGTACACGTCACATTAGTGTTGTGTTCAAGACCACCTAACCCGAGACCAAGTCAAAACCAAGTCCAGAGTGTACCGAGACCAAGACTTTTAGGGTTCGAGACCAAGACCTCAAATAAAATAATTAAAATGGAAATTTTCATTATAAAATATTTTTTATAGAAGTTACATACTGCAACTTTAAGTTTGCTTTTGAATGAATTTATCAGCTTTTATAAAATTTCAAAGCTACATAACAAAGAAATCAGACATCCAGTGACCTAACTTCATGGGATTCAACAATAAAATTACACATCTGTTAAATTAGAAGCAGTTTCATCACATGCCAAGTCTTAAAACACTGCAGTAGCAAAACACTCTTCATAAATCTGAACTCAAGACCAAGGATAACTATAAAGTTGCACAGCGGTTTCAATAAAGTAGTAGATATACACCTGATAAGTTATATAATGGATATTAGTTACAAGTATAATCTTTGGGATTTAAATAGCCTAATTTTATAACTCATTCTCCCACACCCAGACAATCACTTCTCACTTCCAGTGTTGCCAGATAGAGTCGAGGTTTTCCAGCCCAAAAATCTGTTAAAAACCATCACATCATACAAAAATCTTCCCAATCAATATATTGTTATATTTACTGTGTGAACATGAACGCACATCAGTACAAGCCAAGGTAATTTAACAATATGTAGCAAAACGCAACAATCCAACAAAAATCTTCCCAGAGTTCTCAGCAAAATCAGAATGGAAACAGCCCAATTAGCAGTAAACTGCCCAATCTGGCAACACAGGGAGTGACGCATGTCAGTGAAAGGGGGTGGACGTGACAACGGTAACAAAAACTGTATTCAGCAATATGCTGGTGAAGATTCTCAGTCGTCCAGGACATGATAAATTAAAAAAACTTTCAATACAAAAACAACTGGACTTTATTTGTAATGGTAGATGTTTCGCTCTTCATCCGAGGAGCTTTCTCAATTCAAAGAGCAAAGAGTGTGGGGTTCAGGCTTTAAAGGCTCAGATAAGATGCACACATACCTATGTAGATTGACAAATCGCACCTCACACCTTAACAGTAGGGGTTTCTTAGGGTGTTTGTTAGTCTAATTCACAGATGAGGCTCCTCTGTTGCCATCAAGTGTGAAAACTGGCTGGGAGTCAGTCCTAAAGCTGCATTATACGTTGGATAGATTTGAACCATTAGGTTTTGCATCCAATAAAAACAAATAAACTGGACAATATTCTGGTAATTTAGTGATATTTCCACAGCTGTTGTCTTGACTGGTCTTGAAATGAAATTCCGAGTCCTCAATGTCCGAGACCGAGACAAGACGAAAGCAAATGCGGTTGAGTCCGAGACAAGACAAAGACCATCAAAAAATGGTCTTAAGTCCAAGACTGGTCTCGAGTACTACAACACTACGTCGCATCTATTACGTGTCACTGCTGACAACCTGGAAATATTTGCTGGTGTTGTGCCAAAAAATGATTGCCTGCCAAATGGCAGCCGGTGGAGCGTACACAGAACCAGAATCAGAATATCTTTATTGACATTGCACCAAGGTACAACGGGAACATGTACGCACAGTCATCCGAAAGCTGGACTAAGTGTAGGAAGCTGCAGCTGATTATCAGCGCGGCCATTTTATTCCTTATCAGAATGCTAATCTTAGATATGAAAAAGGAGAAGAACCATGAGGGTAGACAGTGGTATTACAAAAAAGATCTTTCACATCTTGTCTATTAGGACACAATTTGAGACATAAAAAAACTCTACCAGCAAGCACAGTTAAGACAATTTACCTATTCATTTGAGGTCCAGGCGGTGGCTCAGATCAGCCACAGTTCTGTGATGTTTCCAGCCAGCATTTCTGATAAGCGCTCACAGAAAGTTCTCCGGGGAGGGGTGGGGGCGATAGATGCAGTTCGGTTACTCATGACCCAGGAGAAATTTGATAGTCAACCCATTTCCAAGGCTGTTCGCGGAGTCAGATTCAGATAAGCTTGATTGTTGATTTTCTTCAAGTAGACAGTTTACTTTTACTGCAGCCTTGAGTGTCCATCTGGATGATCCAAATCCAATATGGTTTAATTGTGGGAATCCGTTCCACCGATCCATGCTATAAATCCTCCTCCAGATTGATTCCACTAAGCCGACGAGTCCCAAAACCCGTGGGTGGCCTGGGCTTCTCAGAAATCGCCTCCACCTTCTGGTTAAGCTTGTAAAGCAGCTGATTTAGTGAGGTCACGGCACGGATCAAACTTTCACTCTGACTCGGAAGCTTAGACATGGCAATAATCGCCAATGAAGTCTTCCTCAATTTCTGATAGAACAGTGCTCCACAGATGCCGAACAGTAAAGCTCCTGCCATCATAAATCCAATTATGTAAACATCTTCGACATCCTCCACAGGCAGGACTGAGAGACACATGACCTTCCACTCGCCCCAGGAATCCATCACGTAACCGCCAGAGTGTGTCTTTGACGGGTAAGCTGGCTCCCCCGGACCTTGTCGCTTTGTAGAAAAAAATCTTGTCAATAGAGTTGATCGTCCATGATACCAAATCCATAATCTCACTTTGCGTTCGAGAGATGAGTGCCGAGGAACTGCAGACAAGACAAAGAGCCACGCAGGGAGAGGAAAAGACGGGAGAGGAAAAGCAGAAGCTGCCGCTTGCGACCAGAGCAAGGCAAAAATTAAAAAATAAAAAATAAGAATTTAACAAGATTAACACTTAAAAACAGTAATTTGTTCGCTCAAAATTATAGTAAAGGTGTGTCTCAGTCTAACTTTTACTTAATAAATGCACTTTAATGGTCAAATTAGCATTTTACCGGGGCAGCACAGAGAAATGAAGCTGATTTGACGGTTGCTCCAGGTGTGCTGGATGAAGGTGGCAGGCTATGGTAAGCCAACTGTGTCATTAATAGCCACTTTTACCCATTACATGACTAAACGGCATGCCATACACTTGAGTGATATCAATGATAGTGTTCAATATTTTCAGTCAGAATGAATGAAAACGGTCATATCTCAGCCCAAAGTTGGTTTATAAATACAGGTATGGGAAAAAACAAATAAGTTGCTTCAGTGTACAACTCGCAGGGCATGCAAATTATGAGGGAAAAAAAACGGTGACTTATAGGGCGAAAAATATGGTAATCGTTCGTTAATATTGATCCACTGATTTGAAATGCAGTTCATGGTCAATAAAAAGTGTCTGGAAAATAATTAATTAGTGATTTCACTAAAATGAGGACTCAGTTGCTCCAGTTGATCAAAGTTTGACACCAAACATCTGTAAACATCTTCCTGCCTTCAGATCTCTCCATCTTCATGTGTTGAACGCTCGACAGCTCACTGTCACGCAGC
>JBBPBX010010743.1:0-16710 GCA_038048925.1 Garcialebias charrua | reverse complement strand
TATGTATTTTTTAACAATTTGGTTTTGATCATTCTCTTAAACATAAACATTGACTTGGCTTTTTTTTTTTTTTTTTACATCATTTTCCAAACCATTCCCCATTCCACAATCCAATTCCCTGTATTGAGATAGACCGTCCCTTTAAACTGGTTTTGTACTGCGGTTTTACAAAAATTTCTGTTCCCTTAAGATTGTAGCAACTTTTTATTTTAACACAATTCATTTGAATGTTTGAAGGTAATGCGTCTGAACTAGTTTTATTGTACAGTACTGAGATTAAAAAGTATAAATGTTTCTGATGCTCTGCATGTTTTAATTTACAGGAGTTTCTCAGTAATCATATAGAGCCCTACTGGGATGATTTTCATGGATACTGGTTGGGGCTGAGACAAATTAACAACAGCTGGGTCTGGGTTGATGGACAAAATGACACTTTGGGGTAAGAGAATTTAAAAAAAACTGGAATATTTTTATTCCACTCTCATACTGCACTGTGAATATTTAGGGTTTTAATTATTCTTAGAAGTTATATAACATTTCACTACATTTCATTCAAACTTTATTTATACAGGCTAGCCTCGTTGAGCCACGGGGACTCATTTACAAGAGGGACCTGTTTCACTCACACCCAGGGTCAATTTAGAGTTACCAATCAGTCTAACATGCATGTTTTTGGACTGTGGGAGGAAACCGGAGCACCCGGAGAAAACCCATGCATGCACGGAGAGAACATGCAAACTCCACCCAGAAAGGCCCCGGACCGGGATTTGAACCAGGGACCTGCTTGCTGAGAGGCAGCAGCTCTACCAGTTGTGCCACCGTGCTGCCATAAATAATAAAACACAATGTTTTATTATTTATACAGGTATGAACAAATTATTTTAATTACCTTCCGATGTTGCTAACTGATCCTCCACTGAATAAAGCCTCTTTAAATAAATAAAAAGAAAATAAATCAAAATCTGGGTCTTTACAAGCGATTATTTTATTTATTATTTTTTTAATTTGCATTTATTTAAATATTTTGCAGCATTAGTTTTCCAAGATCAAACATCAAATGTAGAATAAAAAACGTTTTTAAATTGTTTTATTTCAATTACATGGACATGAACAAAAGTATTGTTACCCTTTCATTCAAGAAAGAAAAACCCACAAAAAACTTACGGTAACTTATGAAATGACAAATACAATTACATCCAATCTACAAACACATGACTTTAATAATTAGAATGATTAATATCTTGATAGAAACAAACTTAAAATAAAACCATTTTATATATGTACTCTTAATATATTTTTAACATTACTGTATATCAAATGATTTATTTCATAATTCAAATAAAGCCATATATTTTCCGCTTCTACAGTCATTTCTAAAATATCTTCTATTGAATGAAACTATCATGAAATAAGAAATTATTATTTTTGTGTTTCTGTTCCATTTTCAGGAGCAAATAATAAAATCTAATTTACAACCTGTCAGTGTTATTAACGCGGGGAACCCAGATTATATGAGACCCAGAATGAGGCAGAGACAGATGGATACAAAAGTGACAGTGTTTATTAATCACAGTGATAAATGGCTTTAACTGTCGTCTCTCTGCAACATCCTAGAAGAAGGGGGAGATGGTGGTCAGAGATGGTCTCAGGCGAGAGTCTGAATAAAAATATTTTGATGTGTTGATCACTTACAGTCTTTGGGGCGTTGAGATGTGAATCCTCCAAACCAGAGATCTGTTGCAGAGAGGAGTCCAGGGAAGTTCCAGCAAGAACCGAGGAAGGCAGGCAACTGGTGGACAGGCACGGGGAGTCCAAATCAGACAAAAGGGGAGTCAGGCCGGGGCACAAAGGAGACCAAGAGTCCAAGGTTGAGACCAGACAGAACAGCTCAACGAGAGGCGGGCAATCCATAAATATAGTTAAACAGTACATGAGTGATTATGGACTCTGCAATCCATGGCGTTCTCTTCACCCTGATAGCAGAGAATATTCTTTCTTTTCACATGTGCATAATTCTTATTCTCGTCTGGATTATTTCATAGTAAGCAATTCATTGCTGACGAACATTTCAGACACTAAGATACACCCTATTGCTGTCAGCGATCATGCACCAGTTACATTAAATTTAGCTAATAATAAAGAAACCCCAAAAAGTATAAACTGGAGATTAAATACCTCACTGCTAAAAGACGAAGAATTTATACAATATTTTAAAAATGAATGGACATTGTATTTAGAGTTTAATGACTTGCCAGGAACATCAGCATGTACACTCTGGGAGGCTGGGAAGACAGTTATGAGAGGAAAAATAATATCCTATTCAACAAATAAAAAGAAAAAAGAAAATAAACGTATTGAGGAATTAGAGAAATCCATAAAATTACTAGAAGGTATACAAGGAGAGGATATACAGAAAAAACTATGCAAGACAAAGTTAGAATTAAATGAATTTATTGACAAAAACAACAAATTCTTGGTAGAAAGGCTTCGATTAGAACATTTTGAACACAGTAATAAATCAGGGAGCTTTTTGGCGAACCAACTCAAATTAAACAAAGAAATGGTAAAATGGTAAATGGAGCTTATTTATATTTTCATTTCATTTATTTATTTATTTAAGTTAGGACAATGCATATTAATCAACATAACAGCAGTTAGCATCAATGTAAATATGCTGGAGTTAGCACAATAGCTAATTTTCATCCGTTTTCATCCGTGCTTTCTAGCCCCCTGCGAGGAGCCCCAAAGCGCTTTACAATACCAACCATCCACCCATTCATACACGCATTCATACACCGGTAGCGGCAGACTGCCAAGCAAGGCGCCTTTCCAGTCCTACCGGGAGCAACTCGGGGTTAAGTGTCTTGCCCAGGGACACAACGACACATGGTGTGGGGAACCGGGATTCGAACCTCCAACCTTCCGATCGGGGGACGACTGCCATTACCACTACGCCACGGCCGACCCTGCAAAGAAAAGAAAAAACATCTATATACGTATTAAAGACACAAATGAAAATATAACTTATGATGAGGGAAAAGTAAACAGTTATTTTTAGAGATTTTTATAAAACTCTATATAATCCACAAATAAATCCAACAGATGCGGATATCAATCAATTCTTGGATAGAGTAACACTTCCAAAATTAAATAGTAGTCAATCATCAGAACTAGACTCACCATTAACATCAGCCGAACTCCATGAAGCCATCAAACAAATGCCAAATAAAAAATTTCCTGGCCCAGATGGCTATCCAGCAGAATTTTATAAAGAATTTTTGAATATATTGGAACCAATATTTCACAGAATGCTATTAGAGTCAGAAGAAAATGGCAGGCTTCCAACACATATGAATTCAGCCAACATTAGTCTCCTTTTAAAATCAGGCAAGGACCCAGTATTGCCTACCAGTTATCGTCCCATCTCTCTTATTAATGTCGATGTTAAAATAATTTTTAAAGCCCTCTCTAAAAGATTAGAGAGGATAACTCCTTTCATTATTCATCCAGATCAAACTGGATTTATAAAAGGAAGACACTCGACTACAAACACTCGCAGATTATATAATTTAATAGAGTATTCATATAGTAAAAATATTGAAACAGCTATTTTATCTTTAGACGCAGAAAAAGCATTCGATAGAGTAAATTGGAATTTTTTATATGCTACCTTGATTAAATTTGGATTTGGAAACTATTTTATTAATTGGTTAAAAATATTATATAACTCACCAAAAGCATGTGTCAGGACAAATAATCAAATATCTTCAAGCTTTTGTTTACAGAGGGGCACAAGACAGGGATGCCCACTTTCACCCGCACTATTTGCTATGTTTATTGAACCTTTACCAGCAGCAATAAGACAAACTGCTGACATTAAAGGCATACAGTGTAAAAATATCTTCTTTCTTCTTCTTCTTCTTTCGGCTTTTCCCTTTTCAGGGGTCTCAACAGCGAGTCATCCTCCTCCACCTCACTCTGTCCTCTGCATCCTCTGTCCTCACTCCAACTACCTTCATGTCCTCTCTAACTGCATCCATATATCTCCTCTTTGGCCTCCCTCTTTGTCTTTTTCCTGGCAGCTGCATTTCTAACATCCTTCTACCAATATACCCACTGTCCCTCCTCTGGACATGTCCAAACCATCTCAGTCTGGCCTCCCTAACTTTATCTCCCAGTTGTTCAACATGTGCTGTACCTCTGATGATCTCATTCCTGATCTTATCCATCCTTGTCACTCCTAAGGAGAACCTCAGCATCTTCATTTCTGCTACTTCCAGTTCTTTCTCCTGTCTTTTTGTCAATGCACTGTCTCCAGACCATACAACATAGCTGGTCTCACCACTGTCTTGTAAACTTTTCCTTTGACCTTTGCTGACACCTTTTTGTCACAAATCACTCCTGAAACTTTTCTCCATCCACTCCATCCTGCCTGGACTCTCTTTTTCACCTCTTTACCACATTCCCCATTTTCCTGGACAGTGGACCCCAAGTACTTGAAGTCCTGCACCTTTGTGACCTCTGCTCCTTGTAGCCTCACTGTTCCACTGGCCTCCCTCTCATTCACACACATGTACTCTGTCTTACTACGACTGACTTTCATTCCTCTTCTTTCAAGAGCATACCTCCACCTCTCCAAGTTCTCTTCCACTTGTTCCCTGTTCTCACCACAGATCACAATGTCATCTGCAAACATCATAGTCCATGGGGATTCCTGCCTGACCTCATCTGTTAGTCGGTCCATCACCAGAGCAAACAAGAAGGGGCTCAGAGCCGATCCTTGATGCAATCCCACCTCCACCTTGAAGCTATCTGTCACTCCTACAGCACATCTCACCACTGTCCTGCTGTCCTCATACATGTCCTGTACCAGTCTAACATACTTTTCTGCCACTCCAGATTTCCTCATGCAATACCACACCTCCTCTCTTGGCACCCTGTCATATGCTTTTTCTAAATCCACAAACACACAATGGAGTTCTTTCTGACCCTCTCTGTACTTCTCTATCAACATCCTCAAAGCAAAGATGGCATCTGTGGTGCTCTTTCTTGGCATGAAACCATACTGCTGCTCACAGATAGTCACATCTTGTCTAAGTCTTGCTTCCACAACTCTCTCCCAGATCTTCATTGTGTGGCTCATCAACTTAATTCCCCTGTAGTTGCTACAACTCTGTACATCACCCTTGTTCTTAAAAATGGGAACCAGCACACTTCTTCTCCATTCTTCAGGCATTTTCTCACCCTCAAATATTCCATTAAATATTTGAGTCAAAAACCTCACTGCCATCTCTCCAAGACATTTCCAAACCTCCACTGGTATGTCATCAGGTCCTACTGCCTTCCCCTTCTTCATTCTTTTCAGAGCTTTCCGGACTTCACCCTCACTAATCTTTCCCACTTCCTGGTCCACAGTTTCTATGACCTCCACTCTTCTTTCTCTTTCATTCTCTTCATTCATTAGCTCCTCAAAGTAATCCTTCCATCTTCCCATCACACTCTCCTCACTTGTTAGAACATTCCCATTCCCATCTTTAATAAGCCTAACCTGCTGCACATCCTTTCCAGCCTGATCCCTCTGTCTTGCCAATCGGTACAAGTCCTTCTCGCCCTCTTTAGTGTCCAGTCTCCCATACAACTCATTGTACGCCCTCTGCTTTGCCTTAGCTACTTCCCTCTTTGCTCTATGTCCCATCTCCTTATATTCCTGTCTCCTCTCTTCAGTCCTCTCACTGTCATATTTCTTCTTGGCTAATCTCTTTCTTTGAATGGCGTCCTGCACTTCACTATTCCACCACCAGGTTTCCTTATCATCCATTCTCTGTCCAGATGACACACCAAGTACCTTCCTACCTGTCTCTCTAATTACTGTTGCTGTAGTAGCCCAGTCACTTGGAAGCTCTTTCTTACCACCCAGAGCCTTTAACAGCTCGTCTCTGAATTTCTCACAACATTCTTCCTTCTTTAGCTTCCACCATTTGGTCTTCTTCTCTGATTTTACTCTTTTTCTCTTCTTCACAACAACAGTCATTCTACACACAACCATCCGATGCTGTCTGGCCACGCTCTCCCCTGCCACAACCTTACAGTCTCCAATCTCCCTCAGGTTTCCTCTTCTACACAGAATGTAGTCGACCTGCGTACTCCTTCCTCCACTCTTATAGGTCACTCTATGTTCCTCCCTCTTTTGGAAATAAGTATTGACTATAGCCATTTCCATTCTCTTGGCAAAATCCACCACCATCTGTCCTTCCTGGTTTCTTTCCTTGACACCAAACCTACCCATCACTTCCTCATCCCCTCTGTTTCCTTCACCAACATGTCCATTCAGGTCTGCTCCAATCACCACTCTTTCCTCCCTGGGAATACTCTCTATCACTTCATCCAAATCTTTCCAAAATGTATCTTTCTCCTCCCCATCACATCCAACCTGTGGAGCATAACCACTGACTATGTTTAGCATCAGACCTTCTACTTCTACCTTCAGGCACATCACCCTATCTGACACTCTCTTCACCTCTACTACATTCTTTGCCAACTCCTCCTTCAGGACCACCCCTACTCCATTTCTCTTTCTATCCACACCATGGTAAAACAGTTTGAACCCTGCTCCAATACTGCGAGCCTTGCTGCCCTTCCACTTGGTCTCTTGGACACATAAAACATCTACCTTTATTCTCTGCATCATGTCAGCCAGCTCTCTACCTTTGCCTGTCATTGACCCCACATTTAGTGTTGCAACCCTCAGTCCTACATTTTCCACTTTCCTCTTCTCCCTCTGTCTCCTGACACGTTTCCCTCCTCGGGGTCTTCGACTAACTGTAGCACAATTTCCGTGGGCACCCTGTTTGTCAACAGTACCGGTGGCGGTCGTTGTTAACCCGGGCCTCGACCGATCCGGTAGGGTTTCACTTTGATGAACTCACTTATACAGTGTCAAAATATAGAACACAAAATTAGTCTTTATGCTGACAATGTTTTACTTTTCTTTCAAAACACAGAAAACTCTATATCTAATGTTATCGAATTAACAAACTCATTCTCACAAGTTTCTGATTATTCTATAAATTGGTCAAAGTCTAAAGCTCTTCCAATAAATTATGTGTTTAATTTCTTTAAATGAAAAACTACAATCAGGTAACATTACATACTTGGGTATTAAGATTTCTCATAGATTAGAAGACTTAATAAAATTAAATCATATACCACTTTTAAAGAAAATTGAAGACGATCTTACTAGATGGAAATCTCTACCATTTCACTTATGGGAAGAGTTGCCTCAGTAAAATGATGGTCCTGCCGAGAATAAATTATTTATTCTCAATGAGTCCAAATAAACCTTCAAATGAATGGTTTAAGTCCTTGGATTCTTTCATATCTAAATTCCATTGGAAAAACAAAACTCCACATATTAGCTTAAAAACACTACAGAAATCTAAAGAAACTGGAGGATTAGAACTTCCAATTTTTTATCACTACTATTTAGCAAATAGGTTAGAATATATTTCAAAGTGGCTAAATCCAAATGCACTAGATGTTACTTGGATAGACATAGAGCAAACTTTATGTATTAATATTAGGGTTTTAGATCTGCCATTTATTAGTACAAATATAAAAAAACATGTTTGCTTTAAAAGTATCAGTATTAGCTCATCTCTGACAGCAAGGTGGGAGTATCTGAAAATACCATACCATACCATACCATAATTTTATTTATAAATCACTTTAAACAGGAACAAGTCCAAACCAAAGTGCTGAACAAACAAACAAACAACACAATGAAGTACAACAAGAAAGACATAAAAACATTGCAGATCATAAATAAAACGATCAAATACAAATCAGCTGGTGTTGAAAGCAACATAATAGTAGTGAAGAAAGTTAATTCTCAATAGTCCAGGTATCAAATCCGCTCATTCTCAATCAGTTCATCTGGACAGTTTCTTTTTAGCAGAAACGTTTCACCCTCACTCCAGAGGGCTTCCTCAGTCAGAGTAGTCCAAAGCACACTGAAGTTAACCCACCAAGTAAGCAACTTATGTGGACCAACCAGTTTGCTGTAGCCAAGATGGTTTCTGGGGGTGTGTCCCTCGTCGACTCCTCCCAGGCAGGCAGACATGTCCAAAGTGGTTCAAGACAAGAAAGTTAATTCTCAATAGTCCAGGTATCAAATCCGCTCATTCTCAATCAGTTCATCTGGACAGTTTCTTTTTAGCAGAAACGTTTCACCCTCACTCCAGAGGGCTTCCTCAGTCAGAGTAGTCCAAAGCACACTGAAGTTAACCCACCAAGTAAGCAACTTATGTGGACCAACCAGTTTGCTGTAGCCAAGATGGTTTCTGGGGGTGTGTCCCTCGTCGACTCCTCCCAGGCAGGCAGACATGTCCAAAGTGGTTCAAGACAAGAAAGTTAATTCTCAATAGTCCAGGTATCAAATCCGCTCATTCTCAATCAGTTCATCTGGACAGTTTCTTTTTAGCAGAAACGTTTCACCCTCACTCCAGAGGGCTTCCTCAGTCAGAGTAGTCCAAAGCACACTGAAGTTAACCCACCAAGTAAGCAACTTATGTGGACCAACCAGTTTGCTGTAGCCAAGATGGTTTCTGGGGGTGTGTCCCTCGTCGACTCCTCCCAGGCAGGCAGACATGTCCAAAGTGGTTCAAGACAAGAAAGTTAATTCTCAATAGTCCAGGTATCAAATCCGCTCATTCTCAATCAGTTCATCTGGACAGTTTCTTTTTAGCAGAAACGTTTCACCCTCACTCCAGAGGGCTTCCTCAGTCAGAGTAGTCCAAAGCACACTGAAGTTAACCCACCAAGTAAGCAACTTATGTGGACCAACCAGTTTGCTGTAGCCAAGATGGTTTCTGGGGGTGTGTCCCTCGTCGACTCCTCCCAGGCAGGCAGACATGTCCAAAGTGGTTCAAGACAAGAAAGTTAATTCTCAATAGTCCAGGTATCAAATCCGCTCATTCTCAATCAGTTCATCTGGACAGTTTCTTTTTAGCAGAAACGTTTCACCCTCACTCCAGAGGGCTTCCTCAGTCAGAGTAGTCCAAAGCACACTGAAGTTAACCCACCAAGTAAGCAACTTATGTGGACCAACCAGTTTGCTGTAGCCAAGATGGTTTCTGGGGGTGTGTCCCTCGTCGACTCCTCCCAGGCAGGCAGACATGTCCAAAGTGGTTCAAGACAAGAAAGTTAATTCTCAATAGTCCATGTATCCTGGACTATTGAGAATTAACTTTCTTGTCTTGAACCACTTTGGACATGTCTGCCTGCCTGGGAGGAGTCGACGAGGGACACACCCCCAGAAACCATCTTGGCTACAGCAAACTGGTTGGTCCACATAAGTTGCTTACTTGGTGGGTTAACTTCAGTGTGCTTTGGACTACTCTGACTGAGGAAGCCCTCTGGAGTGAGGGTGAAACGTTTCTGCTAAAAAGAAACTGTCCAGATGAACTGATTGAGAATGAGCGGATTTGATACCTGGACTATTGAGAATTAACTTTCTTGTCTTGAACCACTTTGGACATGTCTGCCTGCCTGGGAGGAGTCGACGAGGGACACGCCCCCAGAAACCATCTTGGCTACAGCAAACTGGTTGGTCCACATAAGTTGCTTACTTGGTGGGTTAACTTCAGTGTGCTTTGGACTACTCTGACTGAGGAAGCCCTCTGGAGTGAGGGTGAAACGTTTCTGCTAAAAAGAAACTGTCCAGATGAACTGATTGAGAATGAGCGGATTTGATACCTGGACTATTGAGAATTAACTTTCTTGTCTTGAACCACTTTGGACATGTCTGCCTGCCTGGGAGGAGTCGACGAGGGACACACCCCCAGAAACCATCTTGGCTACAGCAAACTGGTTGGTCCACATAAGTTGCTTACTTGGTGGGTTAACTTCAGTGTGCTTTGGACTACTCTGACTGAGGAAGCCCTCTGGAGTGAGGGTGAAACGTTTCTGCTAAAAAGAAACTGTCCAGATGAACTGATTGAGAATGAGCGGATTTGATACCTGGACTATTGAGAATTAACTTTCTTGTCTTGAACCACTTTGGACATGTCTGCCTGCCTGGGAGGAGTCGACGAGGGACACACCCCCAGAAACCATCTTGGCTACAGCAAACTGGTTGGTCCACATAAGTTGCTTACTTGGTGGGTTAACTTCAGTGTGCTTTGGACTACTCTGACTGAGGAAGCCCTCTGGAGTGAGGGTGAAACGTTTCTGCTAAAAAGAAACTGTCCAGATGAACTGATTGAGAATGAGCGGATTTGATACCTGGACTATTGAGAATTAACTTTCTTGTCTTGAACCACTTTGGACATGTCTGCCTGCCTGGGAGGAGTCGACGAGGGACACACCCCCAGAAACCATCTTGGCTACAGCAAACTGGTTGGTCCACATAAGTTGCTTACTTGGTGGGTTAACTTCAGTGTGCTTTGGACTACTCTGACTGAGGAAGCCCTCTGGAGTGAGGGTGAAACGTTTCTGCTAAAAAGAAACTGTCCAGATGAACTGATTGAGAATGAGCGGATAATAGTAGTGAGTTTTTAACCGGGATTTGAAAACTGAGAGGGAGGGGGCCTGTTTGACGAGCAGCGGTAACTCGTTCCAGAGTCTTGGGCCTGCTACAGAGAAGGCCCTGTCACCTCTGCGCTTAAGGCGAGTTACTGGAACTCTTAAAAGTACCCGGTCCTCTGACCTCAAAGCACGTGGTGGGACATATGGGTGTATCAAATCCGAGAGATAGGCGGGGGCGAGACTGTTCAGTGATTTGTAGACATACAGGAGAATTTTGAACTGGATTCGAAGATGAACCGGTAGCCAGTGCAGGGAGGCCAAGACTGGTGTAATGTGCTCACTTTTGCGTGTACTAGTTAAAAATCGGGCTGCTGCGTTCTGAACCAGTTGTAATCGTGCAATGGTGGCCTGACTGACGCCAAGCAGAAGTGAATTGCAGTAATCAAGCCTAGATGTAATAAATGCGTGAATTACTGTCTCCAGGTTATTTTTTGATAATATGGGCTTCAGCTTAGACAGTCGCCTCAGCTGGAAAAAACAGGATTTGACGATCATGTTTACATGACTGTTGAGTTTCATGGAAGGATCCATTATCACTCCCAGATTTGTGACTTTTTGTTTTTCAGACAGGGGTAGAGCAGAAAGGTTGATGCAGTGGTTCGAGGTTGTGTCATTGGGAAGGAACAATATGGCTTCAGACTTCTTATCATTGAAACTTAAGAAATTTAAAGCCATCCAGTCCCTGATGTCAGCCAGGCAGTCGAGCAGAGGTTGAATAGAGCATGTACCATTTTGTCTTAGGGGGAAGTAAATTTGACAGTCATCGGCGTAGAAGTGGAAGGGTATGTTGTGTTTCCGGAAAATAGCACCAAGTGGCAGCAGGTATAAGGAGAATAAGAGAGGACCCAGGATGGACCCCTGCGGAACCCCCCATTTAAGAGCCGCCACTGCAGAACTAAAATCATTGATGGAAACACAAAAGGACCTGTCAGAGAGGTAGGATCTGAACCAATTTAGGGCTGACCCTGTGATGCCCACCCACTGCTCCAACCTAGCAATGAGGATCTCATGGTCGATGGTGTCGAAAGCGGATGTGAGGTCCAATAGGACAAGCAGCACAGAGTCACCAGTGTCTGTGGATAGGAAGATGTCGTTAAAAACCTTCAGTAGGGCAGTCTCAGTGCTGTGGAGAGATTTGAAGCCAGATTGGAATAGCTCGGGATAGTGTGATCCTCCAGGAAAAACTTCAACTGGGACTCAACTATTTTCTCTAGAAGTTTAGATACAAATGGGAGTCTGGAGACAGGCCTGAAGTTGGTTACTGAATAGAGAGAATGGAGGGACCTAGAGTGGGAAAAACCTCCTTTAGTAGCCGAGGGGGGACCACATCAAAGGGGGAACCAGATGGTTTCAGGTTGCACATGACCTGCTTTAAAGAGGACAGAGAGACTGGTTCAAAATGGTCAAATACAGTAACAGATTGAGGTGGGATGGATGGATCCAGCAGAAAAGAAAACAAGCCATTGCTGATGCACCGAGACCTGAAACAAAGAAACAAATTACCGTATGAGTTTTATCGGTCTCAGTAATTTCTGCAGATATTACATTCCACATTACACCGAGCTAACCTTTGCTCGGTTTGATCTATGACACTCCTATGACCTTGACAGACAAAATCACTTGGAATGAGCCCACGAAGCAAGCCTTCTTAACATTGAAGCAGAAACTCATTCAAACAACTTCTTTGATTCTGCCAGACTATTCAAAACGTTTTACACTGACTGTTGATTGTAGAAACGGCTTTATGACATCAGTTCTTCTGCAAAAGCATGGAGACAAACTGAAACCTCTGGGTTTTTACTCAAAAAAATTAGACCCTGTGGCCTTGGCCTTACCACAGTGTGTTCAAGCAGTTTGTGCTGCTGCGATGGCTGTGCAGATTACAGCTGACGTAATCCTGTTTCATGAGACTGACCTCCTTGTCCCACATGCCGTAGACGTGTTGTTGCTGCAAAGCAAAATGAACATCCTGTCCCCAGCCCGCCATTTGAGCTACACAACGTTTTATTATCTCAAGCACATATAACCATAAAACGTTGTAATTTTTTGAACCCAGCAACATTTCTTCCTCACCCAGATGAAGGATCGCCTCACAGCTGTTTAGAAATCACTGAACAGGTTCATTTGCCCTGATCTGATTTACCTGATACACCTCTGATTGACGGTTTAGTTTGGCTTGTGGACGGATCATGTTTCAGGACTGATACTGGACAAACTCAGACTGGTTATGCAATCGTTCAACTACCTGACATTACCATAGAGGCAGAACAGCTCCCTCCACATTACTCAGCTCAGGCTGCAGAAATAATTGCACTCACATGCACGTGCGAGCTGGCTGAGAAACAAAGTGTTACTGTTTACACGGACAGTCAGTATGCATTCTCAACTCTGTTTTACTTTGCCAAGCAATGGGAAAACAGGGCTATGCTGACATCTGCTGGGAAACTAGTAACACATGCCAAACTGTTGACAGAACTTTTAAACTCCATCCACAAACCAAGCAAAATTTCTGTTTGCAAATGCATTGCTCATACCAGAAACACATACTGTATTTTGTTTCAAATGGTAACAGATTTGCTGATTTTGCAGCTAAAGAAGCTGCTAAGGGCATTTATGGCTCATGTTTTTTGATGAGCTCACTGAATGAAGACATGATTAACAAAACAGTTCTTTTAGACATGCAGAAAGCTACACCAAAACAGGAAAAGCAGATGTGGGAGGCTCGAAACGCACAGCAAAATAATCATGAAAACGGTTTATATCATATAAATAATAAACTAGTTCTACCAAAATCTCTGCTTAAAGCTACAGCAATTGTGGCTCATGGGCTGTCACATATTTCAAGTGCTGGGATGATTGACATGATTCAGAGACATTTTACCACTTTTGGCCTTGACTCATTTTTAAAAGGTTTTTGTAAGGCTTGTCCTGTCTGCATCAGACATAATCCACAGGGTAATTTGAAGCCTAAAAGGGGCTCTTTTCCAACACCTAATTACCCATTTCAAATAATGTACATGGACTTTATTGAATTGTCACCTAGTGGTCAATACAAATACTGTCTTGTAATGACTGATGCTTTTTCAAAGTCGCTTGAAATAACCCCATGCAAACATGCAGACACTCTCACAGTTGCTAAAGCCATTTGTAAGGACATTATTCCTGTATATGGGATCCCTGAAACCATATACAGTGATAATGGACCTTATTTCGTCTATCAGGTCCTACGTAACATGGCTAAACACCTAGGCTTGACTTTAAAAAAATCACTGTTCTTATCACCCCCAAAGCGCAAGGCTAGTTGAACGAGCAAATGGTACCATCAAATCCAGGTTAAGAAAAACCATGGACACCACAAAACGTCCATGGCCAGAGTGCCTAGACATTGTGAAATTGTATATGAGAATCACTCCAACAACTAATGGTCTGACCCTTTTTGAGATAATTCATGGCAGACCATACAGAATGCCTCTTTTCTCACCAGATCTACAAAAAGCAGATGAAGAACAGACTTTAGCAGATTACATGATAAAGACACTTAAAGAAAAGGAAGTGTCAAAGACAAATTTACTGCCTTCTGGTTTTCTGTTTCCACAGGAAGAAGCAACAGCAGTGGCACCGGGTGACTGGGTCTTCATCCGAGTGGTCGAACGGAAATCTTGGGCGAGTCCGCATTGGGAAAGACCGTACCAAGTGTTGCTCAGTACCAGGGACGTGCAGAGCCCACTAAAGGGGCAGGTGCTCAGAAAAAAAGGGGCACATTTAACCACATTTTAGGACAGAATATTAACAAAGTCACATAGCTTTCAGAGTTTAATAAACTACGATAAATTACAAAATTGAAAAACAAGGGCACAGTGCAACTTTTTAGTGTACTGTAATCTATAAAATTATGAAAATGGGACCTTGCCTATGGAGTTCAATTTGTTTCACAAATATTCTATTAAAAAAACTAACCTCAATTACATAAAATAAAATTGTGATCAAGATATTTTGAATTGTAATTTTTTTTAAACAAATAAAAGTTTTGCTTAAAAAACTTTTTTAAATTAAAATCACAAATTTTTGTGTCATGAAGTGAAATAATTATTTGCGCATGTCAGAAATCTTTGCTTGCTATTCTAAGTTTTCGTTTGTCATTCAAAGTTTTGCTTGCGATTCTCACATGATGTAATGTTATGTCTGCTCCTCAGTGTGGACACCATCCAGACGGGCAGCACTTGGAGACACTCAGTCAGGCTTTATTAAGTCTTCAACACGAACACATGTACAACTCACGAGCGTCACTCTACAACCAACGGTGCATCACCTAATGTGTCCCCTGGTGCCCCAGTACCAACACATTGGTTCCTAGTGTCTGCTCACACAACATCTCCCCTTTTTAGCTTAGCATCCATACTATGCCTTTAAACTTAAATTGTCCTCATTGATTATGAACATGCTGAACAGACATACCCACACCCTTTCAAATGCTTTTACCAAGTGAACAGATTATACTAGTACTTTATCATTAATACTACAAACAACTATAACTTTGACCTATCTAGGGGTCAGGGTCGACTACCTGCGTCCCCAGAGCTGTGCAGGGATTATTCTGCCCTGTGGGCCACAGCTCACTTCTCTATGAATGCTATTTACAAGTCTAGTCTCTGCAGGATTCAGGAACTGGACCTGAACCTTCAGTCTTTTCTTTTCTCTTCTTCTTTCTCTTCTTCTTCTCTTTCTTCTTCTCTTTTTTCTTCTTCTTCCGTTTCTTTGGAGGATGGTTTTCTTCTGAACTTCCTTCCGGCTCAGTTTTTACCATCTGTGGTGTTTGGTCTTCTGGTACCGGGTCGTGTTTGGGTTCCTTCTTGGTACCTTTTTGCTTCAGTTTTTCTCTTCCTGCAGGTGAGTTGAAGCTTCTAGTCTCCAACATTGTCATCACTCTTTTCACCTGAAGCTCCGGTCTCTGTTTCAGGCTGAGCTTCCTCTTCCGACGTCTCTTCGTTTTGGTCGGAATCAGAGAGGATTGTTCCTTGGCGCCCTCTGCTGGAGAAGCTTCAGACTTCAGCTCCATGTTGCTCTTCTGTGCTGTTTCTATCGGACTCTCCTCCACATCTTTAACCTTCTGGTTCCTGGTCTCTCTGCAGGACTCCTCAGGCTGTGACTCCGGCCCGGATGCTTCGATGATGACAACGTCCTCGCTATCAACATACTCTGGCGTTTCATCTTTTATGTTTTTCATGTCAGCCTCCAGCACTTTAACGCTGTCTATGGGGCGCAGCAACCCCAAAGCTGAAACAGCTGGGAAGCCTTTCACTTGCAGGGCTTCACCACCTGGACCACACAAGGGCTTGTCTGCTTTGGTAAGTGGGCCATGTGTGTCTTTCGAGTAGGTGGCTGTTGGTATCACAGTCACATCTGCTCCCGTGTCCAGCTTGAATGTGATGTTTGTGCCGTTGATTTCCAGCGTTTTTTTCCAGTTGTTGGGGCGTTCTCCTGCTGATACTGCTCCCAAAAACAGTTTGTCGTCCTCCCGTGCGACGTCCTCATCCATCTGGACTGCTCCCACTCTGGCTGATCTGCACACAGCTGCAAAATGTCCCTTCTTTCTGCATTTCCTGCACTCTGCGTCTCGTGCTGCACAGTTCACTTTGTTATGTGCAGGTGATTTACCACAGCGTCCACAGTACTTGTATCCTTTTTGGATTTCACTCTGTCTGTCTGTTTCGTGTGGTTTATGTGCTCGGTTGTCGCTGAAAGTTCTTTTCTTGAAATTTAATAAGTCCACATTAGCATGCTGTGTTGCTCCCGTCGTCTCTCTCACGATCGGTTGTTGTTTCTTAATCTCTTCATGTCGTCTTATTTGTTGCACCGCCTTTTCTAACGTTAGTTCACTGTCCATCTGCAGTTTCTCCGACAGGCCCTGGTGCTGTATGCCCGCCACCAACCTGTCTCTTATCATCTCATCTTGCAGTGGTCCATACTGGCAGTTTTCTGCTAACTTATAGACTGCGCCTATGAAGGATTCAGCTGATTCACCAGCGTCTTGGTTTCTTTTGTTAAAACGTGCCCGCTCATATATGACGTTGTATTTGCCAATAAAGTGTCTGTCAAAAGCTTCTTTTACACACTTGTATTTCTTAA